>SRPP01000439.1:0-21140 GCA_018360055.1 Claviceps monticola
GTTCTGTGCACGACTCCTTGGAAAGAGTCTTCTCCGCCCATGTGGCTAGCTAGATCTCTTCCAGTCAACAGACTCGACATCGATCCTGCATTTCTGTGCCAGAATTGAGCATTGAGCTCGCATGGGGCTTCTCAACAACACCAAAGGATCCTGGAGCGACATGACTCGCTTCGACATGGGTGCGCACTTATTTCTTTAC
Source organism: Claviceps monticola (assembly GCA_018360055.1). NCBI lineage: Eukaryota > Fungi > Ascomycota > Sordariomycetes > Hypocreales > Clavicipitaceae > Claviceps > Claviceps monticola. Next base: position 200 of record SRPP01000439.1, read on the forward strand.
TATGTTTGAGAGAAGCTTCGCTATAGATTACTAATCTTCCACGCTTTATCATTCCACCTCATCTTCACCAAGCATACCACTCCAGCCACGCAGACCCTTTTTTCTTCCAGCCAACAGTGAGCACGCCACGATACACTCAACATGCAGTTCCTTTCCACTCTTTTACTGGCCGCCGCCGCCACAGTTGCTTCCGCTGCCGTTCTCGACTCGGCTCACTCTTCCGATCTGAAAGAACGCAGCACTGATACGCGCTGGTGCAATGGGGGAACCGCTGGTGACCGTGGATGCGAGAATCTCGGTTACCACACCTACTGCGTAAGAACATCCTGAGCCTTTGACGCACATGGTGTTGTGCATGTTGTGATATATGTGTATCAATGGGCGACTGTCAACGCCTCTGGGTACACAGTGCAGTGCGAGTGCCTCTCCGGACAATTCTTTCAAGCACCCCCGAAATGTCATCGTTGCTTCGAGGAATCCCCAGCATAAGACCGGCTGCGAGAACGGAGGCAGTGTGTACTGCGCCTAATAAACGAAACAAACGGGGTCCCTAGATGTCACCCCCACCGTGGACATTTCCGCAGAGGAAAATCGACTTGGGGTCATTCATGCAGCGCGTCTGGCGTTGCAGCCGCCTAGCCGGTGTCTTACTACAGCGACATCGACATCGAGACTATCTCGAGCGCGCGTCCCATCAGGACGCAGGTTAGGGGTTAGTTAGGGGTTACATTAGGGTTAGTTAGAGGGTTAGATGTTAGTCAATAGAATTTGCAATGAGACGTGTGACAGGTGGCGATGCTACATTCTGCGATTTGCACTAGTCCCCAGACATGTTAGTCTGACATATGTATAAAATGCCGTGACGCGAAGCTGTGACAGGACGCGACGCGCCAAAAGGTAGGCAAAACTGTGACCCTGCACCCCCTTGTTTCAGAGTCCGAAAGTGTGTGAACCAATGAATTCTGAAAGGCTCCCCACCATACCCTCATGAGAACTGAATTTCTTCATTCTTGCCTAATTAGATGTATGTAGAGTACGGAGTAGGCCTCTCAAGGCTCGACACCTGCGAGATTGTTGATGCTACATATACGGAGTACGGAGTACGGAGTACATTGTTGCACAAAAGAGTGGGCGCAGCCGTCTGGCCACTGTTCTGTGCTTGTAGATGCCCCTATAGTTATACCCTGCGATATACATGTATGGCCAAAGACCCAGAGAAAGCCCGGCCAGTTGCCCCGCAGAGCTGGCGGCCTGTCAGGCATCTTGAAGAACCCACAATTCAAAGTTAATACATATGTAACTATGTACAGAGTAGTTGTATGTAGTAAATTGGTCGACAAGTTCGCGATAACGGTAGCGCAAGTCCTTCCTCGCATCCAGAGCGCTCTCGCCAAAGGCTCGTATTCCAAGAAAGCTGAAACAGTTGTATCAAGAGTCGAGTAGCTGTGTCTTTGCATGCGATCGTGGCTAGCGGCGCCCGTCTGCGGCTGCGAGCGTTGGACTCAGAAACACGCGAACTGATGCGGCTCCCAATGGCGCTTTTCAGCGGGGAATTCTGGCGGAGTCACCGGATTGAACATTCCTACGGACCTACGGTACAGAGTACATACATACATACATACTTACATACTCCGTACAGTTCTCGTACAGTTCTCGTACAGTTCTCGTACAGTTCTCGTACAGTTCTCGTACAGTCACGACTCACACCGACTCACACTGCTGTGCGCGAGAGACAGAGGCAGACGACTCATGGAGGCCTCGAGCCCCGCGAGGCTAAAAAGCCGAGACCTGCGCGCGTTTTTGGTCGAACCCCTGAGGAGGCTGCTGAACGGCCGGCTAAAGGTACTCCGTAGATGAGTGCTGAATCCTAATTGACGTCCCTGCAAGGTAGGTAGGTACGCTGTACTCCGTAGGATTGACTTGCCAAGTGTTGGCATGATTTCGCGGAGCCATTCCCACGGAAGTGTGGATATGTCTCAGCGACTTGGCCATCTTCTGCCTCCGTTACTAACCGAAGATGGACGTAAAAGTATCTATCTCACGAACATAGGCCTACCCGATGAAGCCGTGTATTCATTCATGTAGAGGAGAGGCTGGGTTCGTTGGATATATGAGAGAAGACGAGAAGAAGAATGACACAGACGACTGGAGATTAAAAGTATATGTACATATACATATACATATACATATACATATACATATACAGACACATATACATATACATATACATACACATATACATATACATACGGATACTCCGTAACCAAAGATCCACACTCCGCTCGGCCGTTCGTCTCAGGCTCTCCTCACCATGTCGGGGGCCGGGGCCTTGCCGAGACCTTCATGCACGAGCAAGGGGTGCTTCCCGACACAACCCACGAACCTCCGGGGACGCCACATGGACAGGAACGGATATGTATCCCCATGAAAGGAACGGTACTTACTTTGCCAGGAACGAGGACTTAATTAAAGAGATAGTCGGCCGGCAATTACATAAAACCCTCTCCATCTCTACACCACTTACTTATGCAATCGAACCACACACATTCGCTTCTCTTCTGTCCAGCACACCAACAACCCGTCACTCCTTTGACCGAACCACATAGTCAGACCTTTGGACTTTTTTTTTTTGTTTTTACCCCGGAACCCACCTCACGAACAACACACCACCATATACCCAACATGCAGCTCACTTCCGCTCTTTTGATGGCCGTTGCCGCCTCGGTTGCTTCCGCTGCCGCCGTGCCGGCGCCTTGGGGGCACCAGGAGTACACTGGACACGAACGCTTCTGCGACCACGGAACACCAGGGGACGGCGGATGCGAGAAAACCGGCAAGAATACCTACTGTGTAAGGACAGGACACGCCTTGAGAAAAAAACAAGCACCTACCCAATTTTGTTTCTATCGTTGATATATATATATTGTTACATGCATGCATGCATGCATGGATGGATCATTTGCTGACGTCCCTGTGTACAAAAGTGCCAATACCAAGCAGAGTTGCCAGCCTTCTACATCATGAGGCAGACTACCGCTCTGTCGGCCACCCCCGATGGTGATAGCAACTGCAAGGCCAGCAATGGCCAGATCGGCATGATCTACTGCGCTTAAGCGAAAGGAAAAAAGAAACGGTCGTAGAAGGCGGCTTTCTTGTCTCTCGCTTTGGTCTGCTACTCTGGCGCCAGTCCGAGACAAACGACTTGGCCCTTTTTTCTTTTTTTTTTTTCTCGTCTCGTCTCGTGAGACGGACGGACAGATATTGTACAGCATGAAGAATGAACAAAACAAAGATACCACCAATCCACACAAATTCTACCAACGAAGTTTGTGTTCCTTTATTTTTTTTTTCCCCTCTAAATCGGCAATTGTTATTCATGTTATCTTGGTGTCAATCTGGGGGGGGGGGGGGGGTTTTTCACATAGACCTAGAGGTTAAAGCGCGTTATGCAGGATTAAATAGAGTCGTTGAAATTCCTGTGCACGTTCTTCACTTTGTATGAGGCATTTTGGGCCCTGGGCGTCCCATCACTTTGGCCGGCATCGAGGTATGTATATTATGCACGCTGCACATGTGACATGAGAGCTCCGACATGTACCTCTGTAAATGTAAATACGCATGGCTACGATTCTGTGAAATGGAATTGCTTGCCCGGTGACATTCGCCTCAGATACCAGGCCAGTCCATGGGACAGGGATTTTGTCCTTGTAGTATTTACAAAATACGGCTGTGTTGTGCTATGAAGGTACATACGGAGTACTCCGTATGTGCCCAATCTCCTCCCCAGAAACGAACGCGCCAGGCCATGGAACAAATCGAAGCAAGCTTTTCTCCTACCACATGAGGCTACCAACAGGATCTTCTTTGGACGAATGCAACGGTCCGGCGTCCAATGGCTTCTACTGCGGGGAGCAGAAAAAGAGTACCATTGGACGCATAATTGATGTTCAAAATATGTGACAAGAGGACCATAGCGGTTGCACACCGGCCGGCGGTGTCACTACTCTCACTCTGTGTATTCAAGTCTCTTCCAAACTAAGTATGCATCATATTCCTATTTCACTGATATGTTCCTTCATGTGGATCAGACGCTGTCCTCTGCTTTGCGCAATGCTCGCTTAACTTCGCATGCCAAACGAGTACGAAAAGACGGAGAAAAAAAAACGGAAAGTTAGAAATCGAAGAAAAGAGATGGGGAACTGCGCAGGGGCTAAAGAGAAAGAGAGTTCAACTATGAACATCATCTCTGAAATCGCCCAGCTCTTCTGGAGCTTGCGACTCAGACTCATACGTTTTGGTCACCAGAATCCAGCTTCTGGTTCTTGATATGCTCCCGACGACTCATCTTCCATTCAAAAGTCGTGTTAGGCTTGTTCCGAATGGTGTCTCGGAGCTTCGCCTCACTTCTCTGCATCCAGGCACCTGCAGAAGCCGTGCTGACGGGGAAGAGGGGCATGTTGTTGCTGTTGGTAAGGAATCCACATGGATTCTGCATGTCGTACGAGGCAATAATATCCAGTTCGGCAGCAATCTGCTCGCAGTAGCCGTCCAAAGGCAAATCATTGACATCTTGTCCAAAGGGATTCTCAATCTCTCGGCCAATGAGCAGCAATCCCAGAATTATGTAGGCCGCCGCAATGGTGGCTGGGATCGAGATCCACCCCAATTTGCCGACCAGTTGAAAGGGCAGCAGTACAACATAAACCCAGGTGATTTGGCTGATGGAAATTGTGTATGCAATGGGCAGCGGCGTGTTCAGCACTCGCTCGCACCCTGTCATGACATCGTTCAAAAGTATCAGGTTGTTGTAGGCCAAAGTCTGCTGCATAGACACCTTGAGCTGGTCATGCGCCACCATGTAGTCAATAGTGACGGCGATGTGGTTTAAAATCTCCAACGGCAGGTTGCCGAGGGGTCGGGATGCCTTCTTGAGCGCCTTGCGAGGATTACTCGCAGCGAAGGAAACGCCAAGATATTCTCCGACCCCTTTAAAGAAGTTTTTCCTCGGGGCTTTGATGGAGGACGCGTCTGTTCGAGTGGCCTCCTTGGCAAACGTATCCAGATGGCCGACCAGGTTCTGCAAATCCGGATAAGCTGTGTAGGGTTCGAACCGAAGGGAGTGTTTGAGCGACACAGCAAAAGCAACAAGCAAGTTCATAGAGCTCAGCTTCTTCAAGATCGAGTCTCGAGGGTCCACATCGCGGCGATCGAGTCCATGGATCCAGAAAACGCGGCCGAGAACCTGTGACGCAAGCACAAGCGTAGCCCAGTATTTTCGGCCTTCGGCATACCGTTCATACGCCGTTGAGTTTCTAAAAGAGAGACCCAGACCGACCACGAAACCAAGGACGGTCAGAAGTACCGAGTCCACGGCCAACGGTTTTGACTCCAACACGTTATGGATAGTCGTGATCGCGGTCGACCACAGGCCAATGAATATAAGAGGCAAAATCATCTTGGGCAAGATGCTGCCGTGCATCTGGAGGAACAGCGGCCACTTCGAGTGCTTAGCAGTATCTCGTGGTCCGGTGAAGTAGTCGTTGATTTCGAGCAGCGAGACGCGACGTTGACGCGGAAAGTCATTTCGTGGTACAATCGGAGAGGTGGGAGATTGCAGGTCGTCGGGCTCTGCGGCCGATGCTTGATACTGATTCTCGCCATGACGCGCGATTGTGCGAGATTCGCGCTTGGGCGTATCAAAGGGCGAAGCTTCTGCCTCGCCGTCGAGCATGATTTATGTTTTTCTAAGGTCGGGAGATGATGAGGAGGCGCGAAAAGATATAAGTCGCCGTCAGCTCTGCAATTTGGTGTAGGATACAGGGCAGAGGACGTGAATAAGGAGCGTGAGGAAATGTTTTTTCAGGATCTAGGCGCGGGTCATAACGAGCGTGAGAGAGGACTTGACCAAGGCCCGGGAGAAGAATGAACATGTGAAAGAAAACGTCGCCAGGGTCACTTTTTCCACAGCTTTGAAGTCGGACCAAGCGTTGTGTGTTCGGGCAGGCAGGGATGGCTACCCCTTGCCCATTCCTTGCAGGGCTCAAAGAAAGCCGCTGTGGCTGGCTGCCAGCCGATTGTGAACACGGACATACATAGTTAAGTACATACATATCCGTACTCCATGACCGTTCATACCCAGCTGTCAACTTTCAGCTTCTGATACAGGGGTGCTGAAACAAGCCCTCATGCAGGGGCAACATTGGCTTGTGGCTGTGGCTCTGTGAGACGAAGTGTATGTACCTACCTATACACTCCATACATACGGAGTAGCGTAGCTATGTAATCATTCAACAGTACGGAGTACGAAGTACGACATATGATCTGCACGTATGTACTCCGTACGCGGAGTAAGGTAGGTACATAGGAACCTTCTGCACGAACTTTTGCCTAAGCGACTTCTCAGTTGGTGCGGCAGAGGGAAGTACACAAGCAAGAAACAATGCATTGTTGCCGTGCAAATGATAAATCCAGTCCTCGGCTGGTCCCGCCCTAGGTACTCCGTACGTTTGACGGCTATGTACAGAGATAGGTACCTGTACATACTCCGTAGGTACTGTTCTTTTTTTTTCCTCACTCACCTAAGCATAGACAAAAGGCTCGACGTCTACTCCGTACTCTGTACGGTCTCGAGACTCGCAATGCTTGCATAGATTGGAACCAATGGTTTCGTGTGCCGTCTCGTTTTTCACGTTCTTGCAAATTTAATTTCCTTCGCATGCACCGCCTCACCTAATGCTCCATGCAGGTACAACTATGTATCTGGCCACGGAAATGTCGTGTCTTGTGCCTGAATTCAAGAAGTTGGCTATTTCCGTATCCCAGCTCCCAGCGTCCAAGTGGAGTTCCATTTGCCCCACCAGCCACCTCAGCGGCCAGCCACGTTTCCGCTGGGGCTATGTACAACTACTAACTATCAGTTGGAGCAAAACATTCCCAACCTCCGTGATCGCCTTGAGTAAGTTACAACGCCCACCTCAAGCAACCACATACATACAGTAGAGCCCGCATCCTCGCGGGATGCCCTCGACACCATCACTTTCGCCATGGAGAGATCACTACCGGCAGCATATAACATATGGGGTACGTGCTAATGCGACCGCTGCAAATGCTCTTGCAACCTGCTCCAACCCCTGCATGCATCACTAGCCCCTGCAGGAGGAACCACGTAATCTCGTAAAAACGAAGGCAAGGAAAAGCGTGCTTACAAGTGAATATTTCAGACATCCACAACCGTCTGGTAGCCGATATCCTCACCCGCTACCGCACCCTGATGATGCTCGCCACGGTGCAGGCAGAAGGGGAGCAGCATAATGCCACACCAGAAGCCATGGCCGTGACAAGAATTTCCATGAAGCTGGAGTTTGAGGGTCTGGTATGCTTCCCTTTCATACTCTTCCTGCTTGTTGTCCTTCCTCGTTCTTCTTTCTGCTCCTCGAACCCGCCCGTTCCCTCCCAATCATCACATCTGTGTCAAAGGCAATGGTTGGCCATATATGTGTACCCTCACACTCACACTATCTCATCAGAGTTCATCCATAAAAGAGCTCCTCACTCTTTCACGCAAGATCAAGGAACTCTGGATCTTTGGACCCCTGGGACAGGGTGCTCCGGAGAAAAAGGCCATGGAGGTGCGCATTGATGCCGATGTCGCCGAGGTTGCTGAGTTGATGAACGGCTTGGAGGGGAAGAGGATGCAGGACCTAGCGGCACGGTGTGGAGGGACGTGGCAGGCTCTTGTTTGAGCTGGAGAAGAGCGGCTCTACTTTTGGGGAAAATGATATTGTTATTCTTCCTTTTCTGGCCTATTACATTCTCACGCTTCTCCATCGGTCTGCTTATCGGGAATTCGTGAGAGAGGGAACAGATGTTTAGAAAGAGAATTAACGGCGTTGACGGAATCTTGCTTGTATGCATAGAGGCTACGAGACGCGGTCACGACTCACACGGTATGTATCGTGATGGTGATTATATCTTTTTTGACAGGTGAATAGGTCAGAAACTTCAAGTACGCCTATGTTCACACTTAAGTATACGTCCATAAAAACGACGTCGTATATACCAAGCAACGTTTGGGGTGACAACAACGGAATAAATGACGATGAATCAGCCTTCGCCACCCTCAGGGTCCTCTTCGTCCTCATCTCCGAGAGCTTTGTCCACATCCTGATCTTGCTGCGGCTTCCCGGACTCCGTCTCCTTGTTCAGCTCAGCGACCTTCAGTCCCCCCGCTGTCAGCCACAAGAAGTGATTGGATTTGAATTGGTCAATCTGGTTGAAAAAGCCGTGGAACCTGTAGCGATATCAACGAAACATTAGTATACAGCTAGCCTGGGTTGTCACGAACCAACACATAGATAGAAGATGATCATGCGATAGCCGGTAAAGCAAGAAGTGACTCACGTGTTTTCCTTCTCCTCAACGTCAAAGATCCTGCTGTATATGTGCTTTTCCTTGAACGCCAGAAGTTTCTCCTCGTAGTTACCGAAATCAATCAGCGCCTTGCCTAAAGTATCCTTTGCCCGGCGATTGTAGGTCTCAAATACGGGCCGTTCCAGAAGGAGTCCCAATCCGGGAGCTTTTGGAATCGCCATTTTCTGCGCTTGGTAGCTTTCGGCGATGCGGTCGAGGGTAGTGCCGCAGCGGACCATCAGAGATGCTAGTCCGACCATTTTCCGGATCTGGTGCATCATGAAAGACTGTCCATGGACCTTCAAAGACAGCCACTCTGTGTTGCCAATGATGACGGGCTGCGGGTTCACCACGAAGGACTTGATTTGTCGGCGGGATGACGGATCGGAGAATGTCTTTTGGACGGTGTAGTTGTGAAAGTTGTTGGTGCCAACATACCTATCCAGGACATCCTGGAGGCGCTGGCGACGTTCTTGAGAGACACGGTACCGGCGCTTGGCGGCAATGTAAGCAGCTTTAATATCGCGTAGAGCAAAGTCTACGGGTCCGAGCTCGCGATGTTTGGGTTTGTGAGATTCCAGATGGACTTTGTTCGGTTGCTCCGCAGCATTGCTGCCGTCGGCGACGTTGGGCTCCGCCATTGGCGTTGACACAGCCGGTGCTAGTGTCGAGTCTGCGCCTGCGTCTGTTTCCCCTTTTAGCTTTGCTTCTGCCTCCTTCTTCTCGGTTTCAGCTTCAGCTCTCTTAGTCTCAAATTCCTCCGCTTCCTGAGCATGAACTCTCTCCATCACAACGGCTCTGAGCTCGGGGTCCAGGCTGGCGAGGATAGGCTTAATCTCTTTCTCTTCGACTTCGGCCCAGAAATCCTTGACGTCAGCCATTCTGGAGCCAACTTCTTCCTCAGCACCGTATTCTTTAGTCAACTCCTCGACCTTTTTGCCGAGATAGGTCTGGGGATGGGGTGGCAAAAGGCAGTAACTCGGCAAGAGGTACTCGTACCAGCGCGAGTCGCAGTATTGGTAGCAGTTAAAACTGTTGTTGGTTCTTTGAATGCCCCATACCCGAATCTGCTCTGGCAGATGCGCATTGATTCTGTCCACAATATTCTCGTCCTCGATGATGAGCTTCAAACTAATCACGTTGCCAGCGGCATGTACACCTTTGTCTGTACGGGCGCAACGGGCAAGACTCGACTTTCGAGGGTCATCAGCATTGGCCTTTGAGATTGCCTTGGCGTCGATGAATGCCCTAAAGAGGTCTCTCTCAATCGTAGGTTCGTCGCCATTCACCTGCATCCCCTTGTAACCAGTCCCAGAGTATCCAATCATGACAGCAACCTTGCGCTTGGGTCGTCGCTCTTCCGAGGCGATTTCTTCTTTCGAGAATGGATTTTTCTTGTCGGATTCTATAACTTCACCGGTCTTGTCGTTGATCTTGCGGCGCTTGAACTCGCGCCAATCATCATTCTTTTGGCGCTTTTTGTCGTCTCTTTGCTGCCGGCTACAGTCTGGTCAGTGTCAAGGTCAATGCTGGGAGCAAATGAGCTGATCAGGGGGTGGAAAAGCCAGCTTACTTCCATTCTGCTCGTCCCTTTTCTTTATTTCGCTTTCCATTTCCGTTTCTGTTTCCGTTCCGGTCATTAGACTTCTGGTTGTCGGCGGGAGTAGCGCACGAGGTGGCAGAATCGGTCTTGCTTTCGCTTGCCGCAGGAGCAAGTTCCGCAGCAGGTACACTGGTCTCAGCGGAAGACGCATCACCGGGTGCCATGATTGCATTGAGTTTGGCAACTTTAGGTGTGTTTCGTCAAGTTGCGCTGAACGTACCTATGTACTCGGTAGAGCTGCGGAAATCTCTACTTTCGTGGGGCGCTGATAAGATAGGTACATACCTAGGTACCTAGGTACCTGTACTCCGTAAGCTCAGTCGTGTTGTATCAACTTTCCACGACCCGCCGCCGACAACTTGCAACTTACAACGCAAGTCCAATGAGGCCGTCACGCATCTTAGTCCATAACAACACCTGCGGCGTGCCGAAGGTCTCACCGAGGTTCAGCTCCAGTGGCTATTTCTTCAACGGCAAGTCACATTCATGCCTGATGGGCGAGGTTGTAATTGCAGCTTAGGACGACGGTCACGGCTATCTTAATTATGCCCATCATGGACTCATAGCAGTTGACCCCAACGGGAGTTCGAGCCAACTCGGATCCTTGAGTCGCCGCCACAGGTTGGCATGTTCCTGTCGGTGACGGTCAAGCTAGGTATTGGCGTCCAGTATGGCGGCCACCAGTAGTTTCCCTTCATCAAGCACGTTTTTCCTTCGACAGAACTGCGAATTACCCAATGCCATCATCGCGGACGCCGGACGGTGATAGCTGATTCTGGTATACAATGTGGCTACATACCTATTTGCAGAGAACAAAGGCGCCTGGTCATGGCTTCGACACTTCAACCCGCAAATGAAGTACGAAATGGTACTTATCATACTGTTAAATGGATGGTCAGTGTGTTCATGTACTACAAGTGTCCCATTGTCATTGAGCGTGGTGGGACTCGCAAGAACTTCCTCGTCTCTGCTCAAATTAAAACTGAGTAGAACAAGTTCGTAGCCTTATTATATTTCCTTTACCGAATGGTTTTCCCATGGACTCAAGAGTGTTCTTTGAGCACTCCATTTCTATGCATGCACAAAGACGGACCGACACTGAATATCTGGAGTTGAAACAGAAACTCAAAACTTCGACTATATTCTCAAGGTATTGCTACTGCTTCCAAATCATCCTTATCTCTCATGTGTTCTCTGTAAAACCTTGTGATGAGTCGAGCAAAAGCGACCGAATCCATGCCCCAAATGGTGCCAGAGGGGCAGAGGGACGCTGATACGTCAAGAGTGGCGAGGGTCTCGAAATCATGGATGAAGACAAAACAATTTCCTGCGGCCTCAAGTTTCGCTCAAGGGGCGCACCAGACAGTGCCGCCGTTCTCACAAGAGGTGCCTCCTTTGTCGTTCTTCGAAGTAACAGTAACTGCTCGCCAGGTATTAAAGTATGTGGTTGGAGCGCTAACGCACTTTACACCCAGGGATGTCAGCACTCTTCCATCGTATCAACGTGCACATAGTTCATGTATGCTTTCAATGCTTATAATATCTTACACAGTATGTGTGTTCGGCTTGTGCCTCGCATCCTTTGTCACCGGCGGTTCCGGAGTTGCAGTGGCGGCCTTCAGGGTAGGCTTTGTAACCTGGTGGAGGCACCCAGCTGTCCTCACCGCCGTCGTAAGCGGAAGCAACCGAGGCGGCAACGACCATCAAAAGGGCAGAAATGACTTTCATGTTGTATGTTTGATATGATATTGAACGGTTAGGGAAGAGGATTGCGTTGAATGAGCTGGTGTATTGTGCCTGGTCGAGAGCGTAAGCTCCTCTTTATGATTATTATTATTAAATACACTAGCTGAGCTGACCTAGGCTGCCCAGTTCTAGAACTTCTACATGGTAAATCATAGAGGAAAAACCCTAGTACAGGGAGGAAAACCTCTATGCTATCGTCGCACTGTGCATCGGGCCGATTAGGTCCGACCGTGGTTCCTGTCATACAAATTGTTTATCTGCTCACCGGTGGTCGGCGCGGCAGACGCTGGATATTGCATTTGGAAAAAAGGGGAAGGGACCCACTCCTCCCCTAGGCGTCCTGGGCGGGGTCCGCTGATGCTTCCTCCTCCCACCTCTGTTTCAACGTGGTCGAGCTCCTCTTTGTTATGTATATACCTTGGGGAAAAAGGTTCGGCTCGAAAAGACGGGGAAGGGTTTTGCGGCATGCCCGGAGTTGTGTGGATTTCCCTTGTCGATTATGCAGAATGCCTGATCTTCTAGCGTCTAGTTACATCCTGATCAGGCTATTCATGTTGACGTTGCGCACGTTTTGCTCACGAAGCAGCGCGTTGATTGGCTTCCAGTATCCACAGAAGTCGTCATGAAGACTCATTTTGGAATAAGAAGATACCTACTGCAGGTACATTGGTAGGTACAGGCTACAGGTGACTGACTATGTACGGAGTTTATAAGTTACAGTATGTAGTGTGTATGTGCCTTTGGCGGTCTCATCATTGCATCCTGCGGCCCGCCTGATGCATGCAAGATCCTTTGGCCCCTCCGCAGCGAGTCCTCTTCCCGCCCGGCGTCGGCACCGGCCAGTGGCTAGCGTTGACGAAGCGAATCTAAAACGTGAGGAACAGTTGTCAGTTGTCGGTCGGCAACCCCGGAAATGAGGCGGCGGTACGGAGTACATACTGCGCTACCTAGGTACCTAGGCACATACATACATAGGTAGATCACGGCCGGCTGTACAGGTCACTTTTGAGAAACACCGGACCACTGAATGAAAATAAATAAACGTTCAAACACAGACATGCACACGAAACAAAATTCGCAAGTACTTCGCGCATAAAGGTGAGCTTCTACAGAGTACAGAGTAGTAAGAAGAGAAACGACACCAGAGATCCGAAATATTTAGGAACTCCCTAGAAAAGAAGTAGAAGTCCCCAGCCACGTAGTTACTCCGTACATACCTATGTTTTCGTTCCCCCCCCGGCGTGCTCGGACGTACATAACATTTAGCATCAATCTCAACTCTCAAACGGAGAGGAGACGTTTCAGGCGCGCATAGTTTCCATCGAGTATATGTACCCTGTACATACGGATTACACGACTCGTGAACACCAAGAAGGCTCACCGCTCACATGGTCCGTGAAGTTATGCGCGGACTCCAGAGGATGTACGTACCTATCCTTACCTACTTCTCGGCAATCGGGGCCTCGAAGGCCGGGGCTATGTAGTTGTAGTTTCCCAACCTCCGTGCTTGTGCTCGATACACACCCAGTTGGAACTTGGCAGTGTCAAGTGACCCGAAGCAGCCGGATTGCACTGGCGACACATAGGAGAGGAGGTATGGATTGTCAAATGCGAGGCCGGCGATATTTTTCTCGTCAAAAAGGAAACGACTAAGCACGGCGAAAAGATGCGCATACAACGTGTACGGCAATACACCATCAACGAAGATTGTGTTATCTCCAGAAAACTACGGCTACACACTGATATCTGCTCACCAAAAATCAAGCCCAGGCGGTTTCCGCCAGCCAATGCCAATGACCCATCCTCCGAACGCCTAGCGCCTTCTGCCTATAAAATTCAAAGAAAACAATGAGACCGCCATTCTTCTTCAAAAATCCCACCCTCAACGCCATGTATGCGAAAACTGCCCATGCCTATCCTGCTGGTTCTGCGTCCGGATAAGACACAAAAAATGAACAAAAGATCTTTCATTTGCTGTGCACGCAATTCGATAAAAGGAGGTCAATGCAAGCAAACGCAAGAAAACTCAAAAAGGGTATAGAACACTACGAAGGCGTCCCTCGCTCTTCTAATGTCTCGCCTTCGAAGCTGTAGAGACGCACTTCGCCATCCTCGCTTCCACTTGCCATTCTGCTGTCGCTGAGTCCCACGCATGTGACTGGCCCGGTGTGGCCCGTGAAGCTCCGCTCACACTTGCCTGATCGAGGCTCCCAGATCTTAGTCATGGAGTCGTTGGCGCCGGTGACGACACGAAGAGTGTCGCCGACGAGGCCCCAGATGCCTTCTACGTGACCAAACATACTCTTGATGCATTTTCCCGTGTTGACTTCCCACAGGCGAACGGTATTGTCGAGCCCGCCGGTCAGCATGTAGCAAGGGGGTAGTGGTCGGTCCGTGTTGTGTGTGAAGCCATAGCCAAATGAAGCGCGTTCGTCTGGAGGCTGCTCGGGTGTCGATACAAGCGCTCCTGCCGGTGTGAGTGTCGGCGTGGTGCTTCTGTCGCTGTGCACCGAGGCTACGTCGGTTTTGTCTTCGCTGGGTAGCTCATCTGGCTCAAAGTCGGGCGGCATGAGGAGTACCTGTTGCACCTGTCCGACGTGTCCTCGGAACGTCCTGATGCATTGCTTCGAGTCAAGGTCCCACAGCTTTACCGTCATGTCGTCAGACGCGGAAAAAACTGTTCGCGATGAAGAGTCTATGCGAACGTGGTTCACCCAGTCGGTGTGTCCGCGGAGAGAAAATGTTTGTTTGTTTTTGAAGCTAAAAATCTTGACCGTCCTGTCGATAGAGCCCGAAGCCAGAGTGCAGCCGTCGAAATGGACTGACAAAACGCCATCAGTGTGGCATTGTAACGTGCTGAGGCATTCACCCGTCTGCCAATTCCATATCTTGATCGTCTTGTCGAAGCTCCCGCTGATCAGCTTGGAGTCGTCGAATTGAAGAGTCCGGACCGTCGACGTGTGGCCACGGAGGGTTCGAATGACCTCACCTGTTTCAATGTCCCAGATCTTGATAGTTGTATCATAAGATCCCGTTGCAAGGATGTTGTGATCGAACTGAAGGCAAGTGACGCCATTCTCATGGCCTTTGAAGGTTTTGATGGTGCACCGTCCTGTTTTCCAATTGAAGCCCACCTTATAGCGGTCTCGATAGACGTCCTTCCAGGGACGAAACTTGCGCTCCGTATCCAGGTGTGATCGAGAATGGCTGGCTGCGTCGAGTCGTGGTCGCTTAGCGGAAGTCTCCCCGTCACTGGACCTGGGCCGCTTAACGCAGTCGTCAGGAGATCCGGAGCTAGTTGTGAGAGCGGCTGTACTCTGTGTCTCGACTGACGGCTCCGCGTTGGTATTGTGCTCTTGGTCCTGGCGGCGATGAGCCGACTGATGCCGGTTCCATGCCATGAGCTTCTTCTTCTCGAGTAGTGGTAAGCCCCACCCGCATTTCGTACACTTTCTATCAATGTGCTGCTCGCACATCCGATGCCAGACAACGTCGTCGTCGGCTAAGCTGCTCCATCGCCGGCTGACTTGCGCAGCCTTACAGAGTGAAACGGTGTCGAGGTAGGATAGAATATTGTAGGATAATTCGGTGGGCAATGCGGCGAGAAAATCGATCTTGAGCTGTTCCTGGACTTCACGCGACACCGTCGAAAGTTGGGGAAAGCAACATTGTGTGATGATGCCCTGCAACATGAGCTCTCGCTGCTTGGACGGCGCTGCGGAGAACAGCGACCAGACATGGGTAATGGCCTCCTGGTCAGCAGTAGGTAAGCTGTTTAGTTCCTGAGGCGGAGTGTTAGTAGCAGAACAATTTGGGCGAAGAAGCCGCCAAATGCCGAGCGAGGACTAAGAATGCGTCTTCCTCTCTCTCTTTGTACATACGCTTTGAATGAAGCCCATCTTAGATTCATCGGCTGCCCGTCTACACTTGGAGTCTGGACTGTGGCGATAGCAAAACTTGGTATTGGGATCCTTGATGCGTGCCGAAATCGACAGGCTCGTTGAGTCGGCTTCGATGTTGTTGCCCTTACCGACCGGAGCGTAGAGTCCTGGAATATGCTCCTTTAAAAAGGGGCCCACGGTTTTTGCCATGAGATCGGATGCCATTTTCTTCTTGAGTCGCGTGTTATCTTCTTCTAGCGGCCGCGTTCGATCGCAGTTGTCGCGAGATAGATGTTGCTGGGCGCCTGCTCGTTCGGCCGATAATGGTAGGCTCGGTTGGCAAATAGGAGATCTAAATGGACTATGGTCCTGCGCAAGGGACGAGGACGAAAAGTCTTGGTCATGGCTCGATGTCACCACAGTAGACTCATGCTGAAGATTCGCGGATGCTTGCTTCATAGCGGCAGAGACAAACGGCGCGGGGCGAGGCGAATCGCACACAACACAAATATAAGGTCGAGCAAGCGAAGGCGTGGGTCTTTCTGGCTTCAGGTACTTGTGCCTGTCGACGCGGTCTGGTTAAGCGATGGCGTGCTCTTTCTTTCTTTAGAGTGTAACGGTTCATGAAGAAGTGCGAAGGGGTGCCGGTCAAGTGAGCATCTGGATGAAGGCGAAGGCTGGCCAGAATGTGACGAAATCAAACTGACGGCCAAAATGGCTATGTAGTCAGGAGTAGAGTGAGCCACGAGAGGGGAGGACTTCGAGCCTCGAGGCCGTGGCGGCGCTGTTGGGTGGGGCCTCGACAGCAAATCAAGGAAGAGAAAATGTCAGAAAGAAAGGCTCCCTGCTCCACTGGCAATCCGATACATGTACATATGTACTCCGTGAGTCCGTACATAGGTACCGTCGTCTGTCAATCTGGCAGATGATTTAAGTAAGACATGCATAAGTGATGCACAGGTACCTATTGCCGCGTGAGATTTCGCACTGCCGAGTCGCCGACTGCTGCTGGCGTCCAACGCCGCTTCAAGCCGGCTGGCCGAGACGTCGCCAGAGGACCGACGAATGACGTGCGACGGCGGTGCGAAGTGACTCCTTGCGCTAGGTGAATTGCGCCATTGGCACGATCTGGATGTAGGTACATACCTTAGGTACTCTGTACATGGGGTCGCAAATTCTGGAAGGGGCATTCCGTCATCCGCGGCCAATCAGAAGTACATAAGCCTTATTCCTGTGCGTCGCGATAAGATGCCGTCCGAATTGTGGGATACGCATCAGACATTGCGACTTCGATGTTAGATCAATCTGTGTTGTATCTGTCACTAACTTTTGGTCTCACATTCTGAGATAAACGCATATCACATCTTTGATTCGGGCTTTGACGTATGAAAAAGTTTGCTGAGCTTGCTTGGACATGACACCCGCAGAGTCATCATGAGAGATCCTGCGATCTGGTCATCTTCTTTGCTAGCCCAACTTGATCGCACCAGCCGGACATCTGCGCCTAGGCGCCCCCTCAATTTTTCTGCATTTGTTTTTCTTTTTGTTTTCTTTCGCTATCTCTTCTTTTCTGTATTTTTAGCTACTGCGTGCCGTGGAGGCCGCCTCTGACTCACTGGATTTGCGGCCATGCCTCTGGCAAAATGCCGCTTGAAACGTAAACATACGTAATCTGTGCCCGAGCGGCACAGCGTGGTGGATGGCGCTGACGCCGGATACCACATACATAGACGATTGTTGTACACTGAGATGCGGGATGGTTTCTAGAAAACGGGTCCGACCTCTTAGGTCAGCTGCTCGGTTGTCTCAGCCTTGCGCCTTTGCGAGCGAGCTTGTATTGTCTCGCTCACCTCGTCAGCCAATCATCATTCACCCTTGTTGGTTGTGGGATGAGGAGTTTTACATTACATACATATATGAACTGGACGATTCCCACGATCGTATTTAGATAGTTAATGAAGTCTTGGGACGCGCTTCGTTCTTTCTGGTTGAGTCCTGCTTCGGTCCTGTGAGGACTGTTGTCTTTTTGGTCTACATCTCGGACCCTTTGTTTGTGGCGTAGCACAGCTCCTGCGAGGATCTGCCTACGTTTCACGTCTTCATTTCTCATCTTGTTTTCTGTTTCTAGGGGAGGTCTGGCTTGTACTTAGTAGAACACTTACCCGGGGATTAGCCATGTACACCCTAGTATGCCCAAAACTGGGACGCAGTGGTGTAAAATACACAACAACAACAACAGCGAGCCTTGTTTAAAGTAGTTCTGGACCGCCAAAGGATCCCGGGGATTCTGCCTAATCCACGGAGCATATGCCGTATGTATTTCCAAAGGATCTGATTAGGTGGGTAGGTATGGAGTACTCCGTAGTATCAACTTATCGACCCCATCCCGTTCCGGGCGTTCCGAGTCGAAGATTTCTTATACATATACATATGTACGGGTTACCAAGAATTGATATATCAACTAGGACTCCTGCGCTCCTTAACAATGTTCTAATCATTACTGACTCCATCCATCTCTTCTACACCATACATACCAATCGAGTCACACAGTACCTTCCCTTCCACCCACAACTACACAGCATCCATCCCTCCAAATCAACGCCCAACATGCAGCTTCTTTCCGCTATTTTGGTGGCCGTTGCCGCCACAGGTGCAGTAGCGGATATTGT
Source organism: Claviceps monticola (assembly GCA_018360055.1). Classification (NCBI taxonomy): domain Eukaryota; kingdom Fungi; phylum Ascomycota; class Sordariomycetes; order Hypocreales; family Clavicipitaceae; genus Claviceps; species Claviceps monticola. The sequence continues at coordinate 18,508 of SRPP01000439.1, forward strand.
CACCACCAACTCAACATCTACGTTGACATCCATAAATAATGATCCTGTGCCTTTCCCCCGCTGGTGCAACCACGGAACCGGTGGCAACGGCGGATGCGAGGCCAATGGCCTTAACACCTACTGCGTAAGACATTCATAAATCAAGCATTTACTATATACACCGACATGTACAGATTGATACACATTCGTGGGCGAGTGCTGACGTCTCGGGCTACTCAGTGCACTGTCAATCAGTCCCCTTACTTTGAGGTCTTTCGAATGGTGACGGTTGTTTCGAGGAATAAAGAAGGAAATTTTTATTGTGAAAACGGCGGTATAATTTACTGCAGCTAAACGAAAGATCTCGGCACCTACAAGTCTTTTTCACTCAGTAACCTGGGACCTCGATGTCTTTTCAGATCCTTGGCGTCTGAACTTTCATGTGTGCCTCTCCTGGGCTTATACTTTGCTACGGCCCACGTTTACTCCATCCGCCACGAGAGTTGCAAGATGTAAGATCAAGGACGAAGACTATGCGAGATGATGTACATTAGAGACGCTGTCAAACACACTACTTGCGCACAGAATGCATGAACTTCTAACTGTTTAACCATGTATATAACTCATCAGATCATGGATATAATGCGATTTCTGGCCACATGTGACTCCAGGACCGGGGGCCTTGATGTCCAGCCAGTAGCCTTCAATAAATACTTGACATGTACTAGCTACGCTCCCAGCTACCCTTTCGAACAAAAAGGAGATGATGGAATGAATCGAAGCAGGCTTCCAATTGCAGCATGACAGCTGGGCCTTTTTTTGGGCCAGTGGTGTCATACGGTGGACATATTTCCCCACCGTGGATAGTTCCGCAGTGGAACATCAACTACATACTGCTGTCATACATGCAGGCGCATCTGGCGTCGCAGACGCCTATCCGACGTCTCAACACAGCGACAGCAATATCGAGACTATCTCGAGCGCATATGAGCTATGTATTATATTATTATTTAAATACACCTTGGATACTACCCTGCCCGCTTCCGCAAGGCAAAAGTGGTAATCCTGCGCAAACAGAGTAAGAAACCGGAGGAATACCACGAGGCAGGGGGCTGGCGGCCCATCTCCCTCCTGAGTATAGTTGGAAAAGTACTGGAATCAGCGGTAGCAGCACGAGTCACCGCCGCAGCCGAGAACAATGGCTCCCTCCCAGAACTCCAGATGGGAAATCGAGCGAACAGGTCCACGGAAGTAGCCCTCAGCACTCTGACGGAAGTGGTACGAGCGTCCTGGCACCACGGAGGCATAGCATCACTACTGCAACTAGATATCACTGCAGCCTTCGACTCAGTACACCATGGCCGACTCTCTCATCTCATGTTGGAGTCGGGATTACCGCCTTGGATGGTGGCGTGGACTCGGGGATTCACTACTGGCAGACAGGCCTTCCTCCACTTCGAAAACCAAATGACAGAAGCAATATCAGTCCCCGCCGGGGTCCCCCAGGGTTCCCCCATCTCCCCTATCCTGTTCCTTGTATACATTGCTCCTCTATACGAAAAGCTGAAAGCCGTAGAACACACAATCACCCTGGGCTTCTCGGATGACACCAATATAATCGCGTACGGACGAACAGTTGAAGAGACACAGGAACGCTTAGAATCCGCCTGGAGCATTTGCCAAGACTGGTCCGCCGAGTCAGGGTTGAAGTTCAACCCTCGTAAAAGCGAACTGCTCCACTTCACGAGAAGCAGAGAAGCAATTACGACTGCGGTTCGACTCGACTCGACTACCACCATCAGCCCAAAGGAATCTTCTCGGTTCTTGGGAGTCCATATCACTCGGAAACTACGATGGAAGAAGCACGAAAAAGAGGTCAAGTTGAAGCTCGAACGACAACGCCTCGCCCTTACTGTGCTCGCGGCGTCGACGTGGGGATGCCCTTTACGAGAAGCATGCCTCCTATATACCCAGGTGGTGCGCAGCACGATGGCCTACGGCGCAGGAATATGGCATACCCACGCCAATTCAGGGAAAGCAGCGCGGGGAGTGGCGAAAGCTTTCGCGAGAGAACAGACGAAGTGCCTGCGCGTTGTGACCGGGGCATACAAAGCCACACCCGTTGCCATCGTCGAAACAGAGTCCGCGGTTCCGCCTATCCACCTTTTCCTCGACTACATCAAGCGACGTTTTTACGATAGAATCGAGGCGAACGGCATGGCAGAACTAATCCGACAAGCGTGCACGGCGGTAGCGAGCCACCTTCGCCGACGCCAGCGACGGCCCCCCTACACTCCACTGCAAGACCGACCGGCCCCCGACCTCGACGGGCTCTCACCCGACAAGATCCTTGAGAAAGAATGGAGAGAGCGATGGCACAAAGACAGAGAGAAAGCCAGGGCCAGACGTCCCCAACGGACCATCACAGCCGCCGAACACAGGCCAAGCTTCCATTCAACGGGCAAGATCGTTCGCCTCCACCAACCGCTGATGAAACACGAATCTGCCGCTCTCATCCAGATGCGCACGGAAAAGATAGGCCTCCGCGGGTTCCTCTTCTCTCGCAAAGTACCGGACGTGGAGTCACCCATGTGCGACTGTTGGGAGGGAACCGACGACCATTACCACATTATCCTGGACTGCCAGACATTCGA
>SRPP01000044.1:0-88659 GCA_018360055.1 Claviceps monticola
GGATTTTTTATCCTCCCGGGCTCATAACTGTTGCACAAAAGAATGGGCGCAGCCGTCTGGCCACTCTGATGTGCTTTTGTTTACCCCTATATACCCTGCGATACAAACCTATCTACCTTCCTATGTACCTTCAGAAGAATATTCAGAAGAAGTCACAACGCACGCTGCGAGGCTTCCCAAGACGAATCTGCTTCATGTGATGAACAACCTGGCAAACACCCGCAAGGTACATGTAGGCACCCGACCAATGTACGTGAATGGATCCTCAGTTATGTACTTGGCATGTAGGTAGACATGGACTTGCAAACGCCTACTGCAACGCTGTAGCAATCATAGATCTACTCCGTACAAGGCTTGATTAAAGCAAAGTCTGGCGTCTCTTCCAGGTTCCCAGGGTAAGGGGCGAGATGGGTATGCATGTACATATGCATTCTTGAACGGCAAATCCCTAGTGCATGAAGCACGACGGCTGGTCGCACAAAAGAGGCCATTAGCATAGTGTGTAGTCACGAGTAATTAAGCATTCCGCGACTTCACACATCGGCACCTCCCTCCTCGGAATATTGGCCGAATTGCAAGTAAGTAATGCCTGGTTATTACCGCGATGCAGGCTTTGCATTTCACATTGGCGATCTCATGGCGACGAGACAAGTCGAGGACCACAATTTTACAGCATAGAGCCAGCCGCCTGTCTAATTAGTCCCTTCACTCAGCTTCGGCAACGCTTTCCTCTCGGCACTTACGGCATCCGCCCCCGTATGTGATGTTCGAGGAGCTAGTCAAAACCCAGCTCTCAAGTCAGTACGATACAAATTACCTCTATACCTGCTACTAATATCTGCTACTACAACGCCCTCGGGACATGAACTGCGTGAGGCACAAGCTCGGCCGATCCTGTGTAGCGGCCGTCCGTTGTTCGATTTTCGTCGTCTCGACAACCGAGCTCCAGCTCGTCCATCCGTCTACTGCTTCAAAGGCACGCATTGATCAGTCCAACCGATCCCGAGAACGTTGAAACGACCATCGGTGCCGTATGGCGACCACGCTCCGTCGTCGCGCGCCGCGCGCCGCACATATCGCCGGCGACGACTTGCAAGACTCGGACGAGCATCACGATTATCCTGACCATTCCGACCACTCAGATCATCCACCCACCTCACCTGCGTCTCGTGTTCTGGTAGTAAACAAAGCGCCGAAGGTGACACGCAAGCGACGCACTACATTCATATTTTTATTGGGCGGGCTATGCGGCTTGTTTGCGGCTGGCTTCTTTGCGTCGACCAATGACCTTATAGACTTCCCTGAGATTGGCGATTTGAGCATGAGCATGGACAGCTTATTTGATGTTCTGCCAGCTGGCCTTGTCAAGGAAATGCGCGATCTAGTCCAAGGGGAGCGCGAGGTGACTGATGCATACGACTCATTCTCCGTCGGCCTCAAGGCACAGGCCGACGGCCTCTATGCACACCACCCGGTCATCATGGTCCCTGGCGTGATTTCTACCGGTCTCGAGTCCTGGGGTACTACCAACACTTCGCGCCAATATTTCAGAAAGCGTCTATGGGGCAGTTGGACAATGATGAAGGCCCTGGTGCTGGACAAAGAGCTGTGGAAGAGGCATGTCATGCTCGACAAAAAGACCGGACTGGATCCGGATGGGGTGAAACTACGTGCTGCTCAGGGGTTTGATGCCACTGATTTCTTCATCACAGGATATTGGATTTGGAACAAGATATTCGAGAATCTTGCCACAATCGGCTACGACCCTACCAACTCCTTTACAGCCGCCTACGATTGGCGGCTATCCTACGCCAACCTCGAGACGAGGGATCGATACTTTTCACGACTCAAGTCGTACATCGAGTCTGCTGTAGAATACGATGGAGTCAAGGTCGTCTTAGCATCACACAGCATGGGCAGTCAGGTTGTCTTTTACTTTTTCCACTGGGTCCAATCAGATCAAGGCGGCCGCGGGGGCGAGGATTGGGTCGACCGGCATATCGAATCCTGGATCAATATCAGTGGTTGCATGCTGGGTGCAGTCAAGGACCTCACAGCCGTCTTGTCTGGTGAAATGAGAGATACCGCACAGCTGAATGCATTTGCCATATATGGGCTCGAGAAGTTTCTGAGTAAAGAGGAGCGAGCCGAAATGTTTCGTGCCATGCCTGGCATCTCTTCCATGCTACCCATGGGTGGAAATGCTGTTTGGGGCGATCTTGACTGGGCTCCAGACGACCGGCCAAATCAAACATTTTCTTATGGAGCCACCCTCAACTTCAAAGTTGGTGCCAATTGGACTGCGCCGGATCGCAACTTGACTGTAGAGAGCTCCTTGGACTTTCTTTTCAATGCCACCGAGGATTGGTACCAAGATCATGTCAAGAAGAGCTACTCGCATGGCGTGGCACGTACCGCAGCAGAAGTCGAGGCTAATGAAAAGGATGCCTTGAAATGGATTAACCCGCTTGAATCCCGCCTTCCAAATGCTCCAAACCTCAAGATTTATTGCTTCTACGGTGTGGGCAAGCCTACAGAGCGCGCCTACTATTATCGAGCTCCAGACCAGCCAACGACAACAAAGCTCAAAATCATTATTGACACAGCTGTCACGGAGGGCGAAGTCGATCATGGAGTGGTAATGGGAGAGGGAGACGGGACCGTGAACCTACTGAGCACTGGGTACATGTGCAATCGTGGATGGCACATGAAGCGATACAACCCTGGCAACTCACAAATTACCGTCGTGGAAATGCCCCACGAGCCAGAACGATTCAATCCAAGGGGCGGGCCGAAAACTGCTGATCATGTCGACATTCTAGGGCGCCAGAACCTGAACGAGCTCATCCTCAAAATTGCTGCCGGCCGGGGCGATACCATTACTGATAACATCGTCAGTAATATTCGACAGTACGCGGAAAAAGTAAAAGTGTACGATGAAGACTCATGACTGGTCGAAAATGGATGGTGGACCACGCTTTCGATATCAAGTGAGCCGCAGTGAATCGCAAGGGTGTGATCTGCTGAAATCGGTTGGAGCGAGCAGGATAGTGTCCTTGGGATTCGAAATGGTCGCATGATCTCTAGAGAGGAGCAGTCGTGGAACTCGTGTTTAGCTTCAATATATACCCCAGGAGTACGGTGTCTTTTTGATGGGCAAGAACGTTCTTTGTGTACACAACGGGAAATTGGTAGACGAAAGCATCCCCTTAATGAAAAACTCGATTAGATGAACAAAAGGAAGAGGAGGGGCAGGTGCGTAAGACGGACAGGAAGCAGGGAGTAAGCCGTTAAGAACTAACTACATACCAAACAAACAATTCTCCCCACGTACTTCCTACGCAAACATTAAGAAGCGATTTCCCTCCACAATCCCTCTCGTCCAAAGTGTTACCAATGGGGAGCATAACCTTTGGGTAAGCGATGATGAGAGAGAATAATTGCTTGGCGGGTAAAATAAAAGACCGAACTGGTCTTAAGGAAGAAAGAAGGGCGAAACAAGATATCTGGTGGAGGTTGCTCGATGCGGGCAGCGGACGTTAACAACTGAGAATGCGGGGAGTGCACACCCCACCATCATGCCTTACGAGGTACTCCACCATTGACACAAAAGTGTGGTACAGTAGTAACAGTACAGCTTCATTCCTTTACATGCCACGCCTGAGAACCCTATATAACGCGCCACGCACACACCACTCGATCAGTACATAGTCGCTGCCGTGCCTCGGCTGGAATAGTCCAGATGCCGTCATTGCTGTTTGTCGACTCAGCACGCAGCCATGGCTGACCACGATGAGGCCGACGAGATCGATGGGGCGCTGAGTTCCGAAGAAGAACTTCAATTGTTGACAGGTACGAACCCGACTGGCCACTGAGCGCATAGTCACCAATGTACACTTCTGGTTCTGAACAGCATTGACGACTCCCTTCATAGAGATGAGCAAATGTCTGATCACAGACCGCGACAGCCACGAAGCGATTGACGACGCTCTCCGTATGTGGCTGGACATTACGGCAAAGCTGCAATTCCGACCTCCAGATTCACCCTTTGATGTTTTCGCCTGCGCTCAGATGCTACTGGATAGCGAGATCTTCAATAGAAATAAAGACTATGTCAGGACGCAAATCATACATAGTCTCTTGCAAGAAGACGAGGCAGGACACCTGCATGCCATAGCCAGTCTCTTGTTCCTTGATGGCTGCGCCGACGAGTCGGTTTTCCCATCCATGGTCGAAGAATCATGTTTTCCACGACTTCTGGAGCTCATCGTTGCGCGCCAGGAAGAAAAAGATCCGCTCTTGCACCGGATATTGCTTCAATTGATGTACGAGATGTCGAGAGTGCAGCGACTTAAAATACAGGATCTGGCGCTTGTGAATGATGATTTTGTTCATTATCTGTTTGGTATCATCGAAGGACTTGCAGATGATGTGCACGATCCATACCACTACCCTATTATTCGTGTTCTGGTAAGCTGGTGCGCTTCCGATTCAATGGCGTCGTGAGGTCCAGCGTGGGCGTAGGCTCTTGTTTATTCTATAAGCCAGGCCCATCAGACTGACTCATTCTAGCTGGTTCTGAATGAACAATACATGATGGCATCTACAGATACCGGATTGGATTCCAACATGCATCCCGAACCCTTAACAAACCGGATAGTCAAGTGTTTGAGCCTCCACGGCCCGCTGTATAGAACGTTTGGGGAGAATGTCATTCTGCTTTTGAATAGAGAAACAGAGACCTCCTTACAGCTACTCATCCTGAAGCTTCTGTATCTCCTCTTCACAACAAAGGCCACGTACGAATATTTCTATACCAACGACTTGCAGGTTCTGTTGGATGTAATCATCAGGAATCTGATGGATCTCCCCGACGAGAAAATATCCCTCCGTCACACTTATCTGCGGGTGATGTATCCTCTTTTAGCGCACACGCAACTCAATCAGCCGCCTCACTACAAAAGAGAAGAGATACTGCGAGCATTGCGAATCCTGCGCGGGTCTCACAACGCACATTTTGCACCGGCAGATGAAACGACTCTGCGATTAGTGGATCGGGTAGCCAAGGTCAATTGGATCGAGGAAATCGAAGCCAGCAAGCGAGGAGCACGACCTGCCGAATTTTCTCAGAAGTTCCTGGGCATCAGTCTTTCATCATCTCAATGTGCAAGCAGCGTAAGCGTCGGTGATATCGCAGGCGTGATGGAGCGACCGGGCATTCAAACACCTAGTCGACACTCAACCGAAGCAGGGGATACTGGCGAAAGCGTCGACACATTCGAAAAAGCTGCTCATTTATCGACCGAGATCAAACGGCCACTTCCTACCGTTCCGAGACACCGTCATGGCATCCCATTCGCTCAGGCATCCAAGCTGCATGTCACTTCCAACGACCCAGGTAAAAGGGTTCCACCAAAGGCACCACCACCGCGGCGGTGGGGTCGGACCAGAGCCGCTGGGCAGCCATCGGCAGAAGCGATAGACGAAGCCAGCGCATGCTGACATACCTATAGATCTTATAGTTTTCAACCTCGCCATTGAAGCACATTTCTTGGTCTTGGCGTGACGATTTCCGACAAGATCTATAACTATTCGATCGAAGGAGCCTATCATGAATGAGGGAAAATTCCTGGTATAACTCAATGATCACAGAAGCAGCGAGAATAACTGGACACTCTTTTTGGGAGGCACACAGACTCGCACTTACGACTCCAATAGTCCACCTGCTCATAGATATCTGGCGCGGACGACTTTCATCATCTCGATTTTTGATGCGCGGCACACTGACCCGTCCGGATCACATAAGGTTCGGCAGACATACATACTTGAAAAAAATCTCTTTTTCTTCTCGCTCTTCCCTCTTCAATTTCCGGTCGTGTTTAAGGGGGGTTTATTGTGTGGACCTCAGTCAGCTGCGGCATACGTTACCTACCTAGGTAGGTTTCAAGAGACAGCTAGGTGGACCGTCTTTTGGCTTCGTGCAAGAAGAAAACCGGACCGACGACAATACGAATTGATGAATATGATGAGAGCATGTTGAGTAGTGACTATTGTGAAAAACTCATCATGCTGCGCAATTGATGCTCAGCACCAAGGCTTCCTCTATTGAGGAGGCATTATTCACGAAATGAGCCAAGAGACGCTATATTCAAGGCGGTAGAGTAAGCAACCGGCGTTTACAAGACAAATAGCTTGCATTGGTAGCTTGTGTACCTGATAAAATGCAGAAAGCTTCGCTCATTTACCATGGGTGACAAGCTGGCTGCGTTGCTTGTAATTATGCCCAGACAGACTATTCAAGCCGATATGAGATTCTGCTTCTTCTTGGTATTTTGTTGGTATTTTGCTACGTAGTGCTCGTAGCTTTTAGCAAGAGAGGATGTTGCATCAAAAATCGCTTCATCCCATGTCGTTCTTCCCGGCCGGCAGCGCATGTCGGACAAGATCTTGCCGACCCGGCACATGTTGTAGCCGCAACTGTCAATTGGCGCGAATGCAACCCCAGACTCTCTAGCCACTTGTGTATTTCGGAAGCGTTCCCGTCCGGATCAGCCAAGTACATCGAATAACTATGGGGTCGCTTCAGACGAACTGACACGCGGTAACGTGGGTTGTTCTCTCCATGTCGGAGCGTTTCTCTGCCTCTTCATGAGCTGCAACTTGACGTCACTTTTATGGGTCAGCAAGGCCAAACCCTGGCGGGGTGTGTGTCCATCATCGACAACGTCATGCTCTTCCGGCCGCAACCCCAGTTGGCGTGCTTTGCACATGCTTCCTAGGTACGTAACAACGCCACTGCAGAGAATTGCGTTTCCATTGCGGCATCAATCCTTGGTGAATCGAAACAAAATCTTTGGAGTACCCAGAGATTTGCCTTTGTCTGGGGAATCTGAATGCGGTCGTGGGCCACTACCTATACGGTACCTACTGTAGTGTCCCTCACCTGGCCGATGCAAACGTCTTGTCCTGCCAGGCGGCTTGCTGCATCCGGAGCGAATTTGTACACTTCAGAAGCTGTGTGCCGCAGCTCTCCACCGTCTAGGAAATACTTATGCTCGAACTGATTTGAACCTTCTTCTTTGCTTCTGTGGAGGAACATTATGATGCAAACCGGCTCTTGTTCAAACCCATTCCCAAGCTCCGTGCTCTGCTAGCCATTACCAGACTGAGAGCTATCCATAGGTAGGTACGGCATTTCCAACCTTACGAATAGCATCACTCCGTCTTGATGGAATTGCAAGATAAGCCAAAGCACGCCGATAGTTCGGTCCAAGTGTAACAGTGTCGAGCCCAGCGTCACCGCCAGCCACCCGCCAGCTATGACGTCAACGCCGTCATTGTGCAAAGGCTAGCTACTCAGGGGCGGGTACAGGGTCATGTCAGTGTACGACGCCTGAAACAAAAGTTTGTCGGGGCGTGCTATCCGCTACATATGTCATGAGTGAAAGGGATGCATTTCCGCCATGAATCCGAGCGGCGTAACGTGCAAGTCCAAGTGGCTTGTGCTTTCGACAAGTTGATGGGTATCTATGTATCCGTGGGCCGTAGTCTGGTGATCCGCGGATGGCGAGTAGCTTATGAGGTTTGAGCTCTCCCAGTCTGGATTGGCCCAGCAATACATCGCGATGACCGTCAGGATGCCGACCGAAGGCGTGGCTATACTGTATCGTAATGGTACTCAATACAGGCAGCAAGAAGGATTCGCCTTTCCCATTTGATGAAACAAGAATGGAAGACAAGGTTCAACGCGCTGTACTGTTTTTTTGCGCTTCTGAGATCTTCATGACGCCCTAGGTACCTAGGTACCTAGGTACCTGGGTACATGGGTATGTAGGTATGTAGGTATACTGTATACATACTCTGTAAGTGGCCCCCCCCTTCTTTCTTCACACGCCTCCTCCCATTCTCCATCCTCCATCCAACTCCGCCAATTGCCCCGCCCGTCCGCCGTTTACATACACCTACTTGCCTTAGTAGCTGCCGTCCTGCTTGTTGTCGTTCCTCTTATGCTTTGGCGTTCCAGTTTGCCAAGACGTCGATTGGTCTTCTTCGCGCCTCGCTGGTAGTGTCGTGTTCGTCATGAAGCCCTGGACTTTTGGTCAATGATGAGCTGACCTTGAATCGTCCATCTGCTTTATTAGCTCTGGTTCTGCCATGTACCGCCACTCTTCCTCGGTGGTACCCTCTCCGTCACAGCGCATTCCTGACCGCGATCGCACCCTCAGTCGCCACTCCTCTTTGCGTCATCAAGTACAGACCTCGCAGCAACAAGCAGTCGCGCCTCACCAGTATCACCAAGGTGGCTCCCAGTCTCCCTGGCTATCCCCTCAGTGCCAGCCTACAACAGACAGCAAACGCCTGTCTGCTCCCGTGTTGCGCGTGGGCAAATTCACCGAGGAGTGGGACGCGAGCCAGCGCGGGAGCTCAATCATCGACCAGGACCATAGATCGAAAGCGGCTACGATGCAGCGCTCTGATTCGGTTCGCAGCTTCGCAGCTGGAGACGATGAACAACTCGTGTTACGGAATAATACATTGAAAAAGAGGTCGTCTGTGAAAAGGTCTAGCAGCCTTGGGCGACGCAGCAGTCGTCGAAGCAATAGAGCTGGCAGTGTTCGAAGCTTAGCTTTGCAATCTGCTTTTGATCCCGCAGATGCCCACAGTGCATTTTACTGTCCGATTCCTTCATCTGGTAACCCAACTGAAGTTCTTGCCAATAGGTTTCAAAGTGAGTAAATGCCACATCTACCCAAGTTGCTAGTTGAGAAGGCAACGAGAACACATCCAGATCCTCGGCAACCTCACGCGCCACTAGCAAGCCTGTACGTTTGTTGACTGACTTTTCGTTTCCTCTTTTTTCTTGGACAAAAAGCTTGGCGGAAGGTTCTCAAAGATTTGATCACCTATTTTCGGGAAATACAATCTCACTATGAGCAAAGGGGAAAGAGTCTGATCAAACTTGCCAATGTCGCAAATAACATATCAACTCCGCCTCAATTTCTCAGATCCGCTGGAATCGACGACGCATTGCAATTCTTGCGCAACTATCATAAGGCCGCGATCCACGAGGCCAATAAAGCAAAGGAAATCGAAGAGGATGTCATTTTAGCTCTGACAGGGCTAAGAAGCGACTTGAACCAAAAGATCAAGGAGATCAAAAATTTATCCGGAGACTTCAAAAATTCTGTGGATCGCGAAATGGACGCCACTGCCAAAGCAGTCCGCGCTCTTGCCAACGTACTTGACAAAACAGAAGTTGACTCGTCTGCCACAACCGGCAAGCAAGATCCATATCTCATGCGTCTGGCTGTTGACCGCCAAGTCGAGCGTCAAGTTGACGAGGAAAACTATCTACATCAGGTCAGTAGTACAAACAGAAGACATATTCGAGCTCTCCTATCTACAACAGTGCTGCAATCTCGCGCGGCTAGGCTCTTGATTGACAAGGCACAAATTGTGGTGTGTCGCTGCAATACTGAATAGCCGACTAAACGATCAAATAGGCCTATCTCAACCTTGAAGGCTCTGGTCGCGAGCTCGAATCTATAGTCGTGGGAGAGATCCAGAAGGCTTATAATGCTTATGCCGGCATTCTGAAGCGCGAGGCGGACAACGCGTATGCAATTGTAGACGAGCTTCGCGAAGGTCCCATCGCTATGCCCAGGGACCAGGAGTGGATTCATTTCGTTACTCACGACAATCAAATCGTTGACCCCACGATTCCGATGCGGAGCGCCGATCAGATTTACTATCCAGGCCAAGACCATGTTGCAGCGCAAGAGATTCGAGCCGGATTACTGGAACGCAAAAGCAAGTACCTCAAAAGTTACACCGCCGGATGGTAAGTCAGCTTTAGAATCGCTAGAACCCGTTGTCTTGTTTTACTTTGCCTTCTCGCTGTCAATTTGATGCTTCCAACTCCTGGACAGTATGTGGCGCAGCTGTGCTAATAGCTTCCCAGGTACGTACTTTCGACCACTCACCTTCACGAGTTCAAATCTGCGGACAAGGCTCAGGCGCCTATTATGTCCCTATATCTGCCTGAACAGAAACTCGGCTCCCACTCCAGTGAAGAGGGATCATCAAACAAGTTTGTCCTTAAGGGCAGGCAAACCGGGACGATGCATCGCGGACATACCTGGGTTTTCCGCGCCGAAAGCCACGATACAATGATGGCGTGGTACGAGGATATCAAGGCCTTGACCGAGAAAAGTCCCGAGGAGCGGACCCAATTTGTACGAACACATTCACGAAGCCTGAGTCGGTCGTCTCGCCAATCAATGAGCAGCGATGGAATTGTCGATGAAGACGACGAGGAACCATTCGCTGCGAATCAATTAAGTATAAATCCAGAGCCACGGGAGGACACGGCTTCCCGACGACCTCAGCCAGGTGGGCGGTTCCCATCAGACGTTCAAGTCAACGCTCAGCGAGGCTTACAGGCGCCGCATTCGCCATCTAGTGTAAGTTCTGGCCAGCAGGAACACCCCCCGAATGCGCAAGCCTACGCGGTTGGCGAATCCCCACCCGCCGCGGCATACTTGGCCGTGCTTGATGAGCCGAGTGTCCAGCACATCCAGCAGGAGGATACCATGGGATATGGAGGCACTGATCGAACCCCAATGGAGAACATGCCGTCGCAGGCTGCCGTTGCCAGTCAGCAAGGGCACTACGACGGCATCAATCCATACACGAGCGAACCCGTATCTCACACGGAGCAAGATGATCAATATTTCGCCGCTATCTCTGAGGGCCAACTTCATCGAAATATCGAGTCGCAGAACCCAAATGAGACAGATCTCGGAACCTCATATCCTACAAGCAGCGTGTCTCGACAGATTCCCGCTGCTACAACGGAAACAACTGAGGAAATTGTAGTAGCGCAGAAGAAGGTTCCAAGTCACAGCAGTGATGAGAACATCACAGATGTGACTGGACCAGTGAAGGAGGGAAATGGGTATTCAATTTCATGGACATCCATAACATCAAACAATATTCCTAGATCTGAAACTCAGCGAGAACTGGCCCTTCAGGCAGTTCCGGAGGTGGATGCTGCGAATCACACCAGGCCAACCCCTGTTGACCAGATGGATCCCTCGAGCAGAAACCCCGGTAACGGAGGCGACAGTGTCGTAACTCCGTCCAATCTGCCAATCCCCGGGCGCTTTCCTTGGACCAAGGGCGCTGCCTCGACTTGAGTTCAGGTCTGCGCCTTGTCATGGTGTCTTTGTCTACTCTTCGGGGCTGAAAGGGCTCTCTTGGAGAAGTCAAACGCCCACAGAGATGCTTCATGTTTTCTGCCGATTCATTCATCATCTGTCTTCACAGTAATGTAATCTCAATTCTCTCCTTCACGTCAAATCCCAGTGCCAAGCTCAAGCCCCTTACGAAACCTCAATCTCGGAGGCTAGAGCTCAACAAAGCCGTCTCGTCTGCGTCGCCCCTGTGATCAAGAAAGATGCCAGCTCCCAAGCTGGATTGACCGATGAGAAGAATCATGAGATACACGTCGTTTTTGAAGCAAACGTCTGTAACAGGCATGGTGGGGCTTTTGTACGGTCTGAGTGGGTGTAATTCTCGAAAAGGATGTCACTTTGAATCTGAGTCATTCCGTCTCTTTTACTCTCCTGTTTGACGGGTGTTGTTCGATGTGTTCGATGTGTCCGATTGAACAGTCTAGTCTCTCGTTACTTGTTCTCTTCCTGTAGCTAATGAACCATCAATCCACGCTCACGGCGCGCTGCAAGGACATACTTGGCTTCTCTCGTGTGAAATATGTAGTATGAAGGCCCGACCTTTGAAAGAAAAAGTGAGGCCTCTTGGAGATAAATAAGTTGTTCTCTTCTGCTTGCTTCACATTTGCGGACCTCTCAGAGATGGACCTACCCTGATTAGTGATAAACGGCCTGAGAAAGATACAACAACAGCCAAGTTCAAGGCGGCAGACCTTGGCCCTCTCCCCAGTAGGCTTTTAACCGCAGAATAACGTCAGGTGAATGCTCCAGAACAGTTAGTCCCGACTCCCACCAGGAGCCGAAGAGGAACCTAGAATTCTTATCTCCGTCGCAGCTACCACAAGTTATTCACACAGCGAGCGCAACGCGCTGGGGTCTAATGCGGGACGATGTCGACGGTTCTAGGCGCGGCCCACGACGCTTCCCCGGCGGGAGCTGCGTTTATAGCTTCTGGGCAGTTTACGCGCGTTGACTTTTCTTGGAGAACTATTGCTTGCGAGAGAACGCTGGCCGCACCGCACGTCATTCAGTATGAGCTAATCTAATCGAATACTCGCTTTGGTAGATCGCACCCGCCAGAATGCTCACCCTGTGGCGGATATTTCAAGGCTTTAATCATGTAACACATCTGTACAACCTCACCCGTGAATGACACATCCATTGAACATCCCTAACTCGCGGGTATCATTTCCTATTTCCCTCCCCCTGTCAACGGTCAATGGACTTCGGGGGCTACCTATGCTCATTTTAATCCCGGCTGCGGCCGAGAACCTCGACATACTGAAAATTTCTGTCCAATTTTGCCCACAAACACGCCTCCATAAAACCTAGCGATGATGCTGTGTGACAATTCCATTCACTGCTTCTTTGCCTGGTAGTGCTGCTTCAGATCCAGTATGGCATTTGGCCAAACAATGACGTCATTCAATTTGAGTTCCAACGCAGCTCCACCGTCTCGACCACTATTCATGCTCCTTTCCAGTATCCGACGATAGAGCGAAAGGGGCACCAAGTCGTCAGCCTTTCGCTGCGGGCATATGTTACAATCGTTAGGGTGCCCTTCAGACCGAAGCGTGTACCACTACCACAGTGCACTTGGGAAGCCTCTAGGGCTTGGGAATGCGAATCGTCTTGCTCGTCATCATGCAGCCGTGGATCATGAAGAGTAGGACCACCGGATGGAATTCCAGTACCGAATCTGCAAACAAGGTGCCAAAGGGCAAATCCTCAAGCACCCAGCGGTTGGAGACCCAGTATGCCATGATAGCATCCAGGAAGAGAGACGTGGGAATTGGGGTTCCTTCGAAAAACTTGCTTTTGCCCGTTGCGTCTTTAGGAAGTACCGAGACGGTCACGTTGAAGCGAGCCAAACGAGTTAAGCCGCACAGGACAAAAAAGGTGAGGCCAATTGTGTCAAGAGTCGAGCGGCATCCGATGGTGAATGCTACCATAGCGGGCGCGACTCCGAAAGAAATCTAGGCAAGTGGAATTTGATCAGTACTTGGCTTTTTTTCTTCGTCCTCTGTTTCTGTCATAAACCGATTCTCCAACCGATATCGAGGGTTCGCATGGTCCATACCAAGTCTGCCAGAGAATCTAGCTCTTGACCCATGAGACTGCTCTTGTTTCTCCACCGAGCAACCCTGCCATCGAGAAAGTCGAAAAACAGACCAAACGGCAGCAAGGCTAGTGCAAGCCACACTTGATAATATGAACTTCCATCGCTGAGACAGTAGCGCAAGGACGAAAATACGGACATGACGCCACAGAAGCCTACTCGAGAAAGACAAGACTAGGCGGTTAGCGAGCGACTCATTCCCGAGGTGTTCCAAGAAAAAGAATATAGCTGAGGCATGGAGTAGCCTCATGAAGGGTCGGGTCTATACCATTCATTAACGTGATCAGATCGGCGAGGTGCATTGCCCGCACGAGGGAGAAGTGTCCAACATCGGCGGCGAGCAGCGTCTTCTGCTTGTCGACAGCTAATAATGAGCGCGAAAAGTCAGCTTGAAGCGAGGAAGGGTAACAGCGGCGGGACAGAAAGCCGTTCATACCAGGCTGAGTGGAGCTGCCGACGGCTTTGTTCATGTCGCCGCTGGCACTCAAAGAGGCTGCGCTGCTTCGTTTTGACATGATTATCGCGATTGCTTGAACGGCGACGATGAGGGGTCTCGGTACGTAGATATGTTCCCGGCCGTTGGAGTGGTGACAAGGCGGTGAGATGACTCGCGGAGCGGGAGGTGCGCGATGGTACTGCGGATTGCGAAGTGTGGCGGAGAGGGAGCAGGCAGCAGTGGATGGTATAAGAAAGGGAAGCGTGATTAAGGCAAGGAGAGCAAGTCGTCAGGTAACCTGGGTGATTGAAGAGGGAAGCAAGACGCAAGGTTGGACGATGACGCCGGCCGAGGAGTGAAAGCCGGTTTGTGCTCGAGTACCTTCCTATGTACCTGTGTACCCTTCCTACTCCGTAGGTGGATACCTAGGTACGTACCTACCTAGTCAACAAGGCGCAACATGATGATGGATGGAAGGCGCCAGGAAGACCATCATCTCACGACCCATTATTAGGTACCTAAAGTATGTTAAATGTATGTAGGAGGTACCTATGCCAATGTACCTACTCTCCACGTCTTGGTCTATTCATACTTAATGTACCTAGGTAAATAGGTAGGCTTCGGCCGTCTGGTTGCTGCCATATTTCAAGGCGGAAATTCCCAGGCACGCGACCTACATGCAGCTGCTCAATGTTCAGATTTTTGTCTCCAGCGGCCAGCGGCCTTATCAGCGCAAATACACGACTTGCTGTAATGAATTATGCTGTATCATGCGTAAAATATACAGTAAAACCTCCGAGCCGTTGAATAGGTAGCTCCATCTCCATGTCAGTCGGCGTCTGTGCGCATGATGCAAACGGTTCTATGCGTAACGAAGTTGACCTCAAAAAACTCGAGCCACCATGCCATTATGCTTGTAATGTGCAATCTCAGTCGTAATCGGTATCGCCTTTAAAATGGCAAAGAAAAGTGATGACCCCAACCCTGAAAAGGCGCCATTTCAACGCCTTGTTGCCATGCCAATGTTGAAACAAATCATATCTACCGTCGTGTTGCTTGGTCTAAGCTGCGGAAATCTTCCCGGAGGAGCAAAGATAGGTCGGCCAAGATTATTATGAGAGTGATGTGTAGGGAAAGCAATGACCTCGATTCATCGTTTGATTAATACAGAAAGATTATCGACCCATGACCCGCATGAGCCTGAAATACCACAAATGCTGTATCCGCGAGGCGGTATAACGTTGTGACTGTGAGATGTATTAGAATTAACTTCAGACGCCGGAAGCGCTGTGGACATGGGTTGAACATACGCTGTGCCGCCACGAGCATTGCCAAAAACAGGCGACTTCCTGCCGAGGCTGGTCAATAGTTGAATGCCTTCTATCTGAAATCCTGCTCTGACCAGCAGTCCGCTCAAGTATTCACCGCGGCGGACGTCTACAACTTGTTAGAAACAGAGTTTTTTTTACTACGATTGTTTGGGATTCGGACTTTTTTCACTGTATATGCAAAATGCAGCATGCAGTAGCAAGGGGGCTCACCGAAATCAAAGGTTTGGGATGCGTCAGGCTCTCTTTTCTCGCCTAATAGTTGAGTGGTGTTATCATCATAGACAAACTCGAGGCCATGAAGAGCGGAATTGTGATACGCAATGACTTGTGACATGACCTTGTCGGTTTTTAAGGCACTCGTGAACACCAGGTCGTGCTGCTCACAGTCATCCGTTTTCGCAGCACCAAGCACATGGCTTCTGAAAGCCAGTTTGTTGCCTCCCAGCTTCACCATGGATCCCTTGGAGGTGAATTCGCGAAAATCAGCAATAGTCAGAGAGCCACCACCATGCGACTTAATCGAAATTGACATGCGTCCTTTGCGCTTGGCTTCGGGCATACGTGCCCGCAAGTCTTGCTCTGTAAGTGCCAGCTGCCGCTGCATTGGGCCGTTTTCCGTGGCAAACTCCAGCCATGCATGGCAGACATTATCTCCATCGCCGTAAATCTCTACATGTGAGATTCCAGTCATAGCCATGGCAATGACTGTTCCTCCCTCCATGGCAAAGGCCTGAACACTGTCGTCTGCATTCCGAGGGGCATCGTTTGGTAGCCTGAATGCGGGATGGGCTCGAAATCGAAGGCAATCGAGGCGATGCCATCCACACTCATCTGCCGGCTGTACTAGGCCACCTTTCGATTTCGTTCTGGTCGAGTATGCTTCTCGTGGAACAAAGGACCGATTGAAGACGATATAGTCTTTCTGCATAACACCCGATTCTTGATGTGGACAACCGAATAGATGGCCTGTCTCGTGCAAATGAGCTCCAATCCCAAGATTTGCGACTTCCCATGAGCTCCCAGCCTCACTGCCTTCGTTTGAAACATAATTTGTGTCAATTGGAGTGCAGTCTGTAAATGACGGTGCCACTTCCTCCAAAGTCGAAGGGTAGCTGTGCAAACAGTGAGAACCAAATACTGATATGTGTAAATCGCCCATACTTCCCCCCACTGCCGCGTGACCAGAGACAGTTTTTGTGTGTGGATCCCAGTGTGTGTCGAGGAAAAGCGCCGAAACATACGTCTTTTGACCTGGGGGGATCTTAAAATGCCCATTGACTGAGTCCACGGCCAACTTGAAAAGTAAATTCTTCTCCGTCGCTTCGCTGAGAGCCTGGGCGTTGTTGAGACCACGAATCTCGGCAACAGTCTTGTCCGAGCGTATGATGTGAATCCTGGCCTCGGACCTCAAGGTATCATGTTCCCTATCCCGATGATTGGCAGTTCCCAAACCCCATTCTTCTTCAAATCGAAAGCTCCTTCGTCCCAGCCTCTGCTTCCACATCTGCTCTGCTGTGAAGGCCTGCCAAAGATAGGCCGCCATGCGAAACTTCCTCACTGCCGTATCCAGTCCGTTACCCTCTCTCTCCGCCCGAGAAGGTGGCGCGTCAAATGTCTCTGGGGAGTCCTTTGCAACGATAATCGCTAACTGCAGAGGTGGGGCATTCATGGTTGGTATCATATGTACGGTCAAATATGAAGCGTGTATCGGATTGGTGGAGGAGCTGTTTGCGAGCCTAGGGCTAGAAAAGTCAAGTCTGAATTTGTTTGGCCCCGGCTGTAAGTAGACCAATGCTTTGAAGTGAGATTCGCAGACTGGCCAATTGGTGGGCGGAAAACTGTCGTCATATCGGCTTACGACAACGGTGCCGTCAACGGAGTGTTTCCCTGGCTCACCAATGGAGCCATAGAGCAGAAGAACTTTTTGATAAACCTGACAATAACTTTCAGCAACGGGTGGACAACGGCGAACACCATGTCTAAGCTGGTGGTGCCATATTGGAGTACGGCCTCGCAGAGGTAGGATACAGCCAACCATGGCACCTGGGTACGACACTAGCTGCCAATGAGGGATGAATGTACTAACCCATGAATTTTCTAAGATATTATGAACGCGCGGAGCATATTGCGACAACGATGCGGTGTCTCGTCCACTGATGGGAGGAGCACCAAGGCCAGACATGCCAGAAACGCTGGTCCTGCTATTACTGCTGTTGCTACAGACAGAAGACAAGGCCGGTCGAGACTGAGAGTCCGTCCGCTTTGGGATCTTCCTCAGCGAGCCGGAAGACTTTATTTGAAAGTCGAGCGCAGGATCGGACTGGTGGCCAAGAGACGGAGGCGTGACGGAGCCACTCGAGGGTGAGTTGCCCTGGCTGTTGGTCCCATCACTGGAGGCATCGGTAGAGGTGTCGGTTCGAAAGCTTGCCCTTGAACGACGACGCAATTGTTTGAGGAAAGATGAGGCCATGGTCGGATGATTAGTCGTAGCAGGTCCTGCCGTGCCCCTTTCTTTGGAACACCTTTGGACGGCCTGTCGTGTCACGTAGACTGGCAGCAAGAGAGAGAAGGCAGCGCAAGACCGTCCAGGACCGAAAGGAGAGAGTCGGGCTCAAGAATACGGAATGGCCTCGATAGCCAAGCAACGGGAAGTCTGAACGGGGGGATGAAGGTGCATTGATGACGATGGAGATCTGTCCCCTAATTAGTTGACGGTAGGAGCTGACGAGCACAGCAGGGTCCGAGACCACAATGCCGCTCAACGTGAACGACCTATGGGGCGGAATCGTATGGGCGTAAGCGAATGCAATCAGTGCGTACGAAGCATAAGAAGCACATGAACAAAAGAAACGAGGGTGTTGACATTGGCAGAATGAAGGAGTGAAGAGCAGCAGAACTTGGGCAACGTTGGACGGCTCTCATGAACGTTTGCCCCAGAGCAGCTGATGGGCGTTGCTTGGAGACATAGAGTCATGAAGACAGGGATCCTGGGAAAGATCGAAACAGGGCAGGCAGAGTCAGTCTCAAACTTGGCACATGGGAAAGGCTGACAGGTTGTCTGCGGCTGCACGCATGCAGGTCGTAAAGCTGCTGCCAAGATTGTTGGCCTTAACCGGAGCGAGCACTAGAGCCACTCGGGGGGTCGCTGAGAGCGGCCCATGACGAACGGCGCATCCTCTAGGGAGGTAGCCTCCAGGTAGGTACCTACTGTATCCTAGGGATGTAGTACCTGGCCACTGGCCAGCGTGGTTGATGCGCTAACTCTACTGCAGCCTGCAGCGTCACGGATGTCATTTGCTTGACCGAGATTATGTACATACATACATAATACATAGTTAGGTGACAGTTGTGTGCCTCACCATTGCTAGATCTGCCTGCTCATCTGCCTGCCTGCATCTTTGCGAGTAGAGTTTGACAGTTATGTACCAAACTATGGAGTACTTCATACGGAGTACATAGGTAGGTACAATGGACAGACGCAATTGCGCAACATGCAGATCCCCGGTGGCCCCTGCTCATCCGTTCATCCGTTGGCATTCTGACCCTGGGGCCTGCACCCCATCTTGTGATCCGGACGTAAGCACTTGAAGTTCTAGGTACATATGTAAGCAAATGGTGCTCATCTCTCTTCCCATTCCTCATAGTTGTACATTATAATCTCTTCCATGATTCCTTTATTCCTAATATTCTTCTCCCCACGGCTTCCAATGCCAGTGGCTTCTGCAAGCGGTGGGTCAGTAGAGGAATCGTAATTCAAAGAATGCCAACCCCGCTGCACCGGATTCGGTGGCCAATCCAGCATGCGATTTCTGAGGTTTCGATCTCACAGTACATACCTAATGACAGTACTCCGTACTCCGTACATGCAAAATACATACACCATCTCTACTCCGTATTATGTACGGAGTACATACCACTATTATGCAGAGCAATACACAAGTAATTATGTAGTTACCATTCACGTTTTTTGTGATAATCAAAGTGCTCAAAGTGCTCAAGGCACTTCTGCACAAGTCGCAACATCTGCGTTGCAGTGTCAATTGAACGGAAACAAAGATCGACCTATCTCCAAGCGGATAGTTATAGGTTCCCGTTCTTGACGATACACAGGTACGGAGTACCTACCCCAGGTAGACTCATCAGTGCGCCCTCTTGTTCCCGCTCCCCCTCATGCAGTGCCGTCCTCTTTCGTGTCACCTGAACAGTGAAGAGATCCAATCAGCAACCCCTGCCACCACCAACCAGTGAGTGAGGCAGCGGCTGTGTAAATCCGCGTTCTTGGTATTTTCTGATACAATGTACAGATGAAAACGCCATGAGTCGGGGAAAGCAGGTAGGCCATAAAGAATGGATCGTGGAAATCGGATTCTGTTAGTTGCCTGCCTGTACTCATTCAGATACCTACAGAGTAGGTATCTGTAGGTATACTAAGCCATGCAGTGCAATGCTGCCAGAACAAACGGCAGATCAAGCCGGCAATGGAAGACTGCAACTGCATGACAAGTCAGGCCAAGTCAGGCCTCTTGATGAGAACAATCGGTATGTAGCCCGCCGACTGCGACTTGGTGACTTAGTTACAAGTTAGCTATTCCCGTAGAAGTGTCTCTAACTCAGGAATGCCAACCATGCGCTCCCCACAGTCCTGACTCCTCAGCAACTCCATTGCGTGCATGAAACTCTGAGGATTCGGACAAGAACAGAAGGCTCGCCCTGTCCCCTCGTCCTGTCCTACCTAGGTCACCATTTTCCCCGCCTAGAGTTAATATTGGGTGCCAGTGGACTTATAAGTCGATCGGCAGACGGATGCAAATAAGCCAACCTTGAACCAAGTCGAAAAGACTGCAGAGGACAAATGCATGCATACATACCTAGCAAAGACCGTCATGTGAGACACGGAGACACGGCAACTATGTAAGTTCCACGACGAACAAAGAAAGATGCTGCAAGCCTGCAGTCATGTCGCACTGCTTCAACCCGCCCAGTAATTAGCAGGTGCGCTGTGGTTGGGCCATTGGCACCAAGTTACAGTAATGCAATTACCTAGGCATGCAGACGGCCGCTGAAAATCGCTCGTTCCACCCACATGGCGGCTAAGACGTCTTCTTCTTCCCTTCATAAGTTCATGCTCCTTCCAAGTTCCGCCTCTCTCGCTCCAGCTTCTTTTGCACCACCTCCTCAATTTAAATACATCGTCATCTCAGCGGCAACAGCAGCAATACGATCGCATAATCAAAACCAGATTTTTTGCCGAGACGCGGCCAAGACAAGACCTCAGCAGAGTTTTTAGCTCTGTAGTCACTAGCATGACATCTCCGTGGAAGAAGCAACCCGAAGATGTTGCGGACAGCGTCCTCAAGCGTGCAGAACTTAGCAAAGTAAGTAACCTGCTTTTGAGTGGCCAAGACTTGGCATGTCAAGCCTGCTCGGCTTTCATGAGGAAAATATGTTGTCTGCAGAGCGTTGCTGATTCTCCATCGTCCAATCTCAGATTGCACGTCGATTGCAAGATCGGTTGGCCCTAGCGCAGTTCAAGGCCAAACATGGCTGGGAAGGATTATCACTCGACTCCATCGAACCGAAGCTGGAAGAAGAGATGCGAAGAAAGCGATTATGCGAAGGCGATGTTCTGTCCGACTCATCTTCGAGTGCCTCGGACTTGCCCTATCCCTCCAGGGCATTGATGAGCTCGCCGCTCAAGGCACCTCTGTTCTCCGATGCCATCGGGTCCAGCAACGGAAGTTCGGGTCACCGAAAACGCACATACATGTTGTCAAATAATTACATGGCCTCGAGTCCATCCAAACGATCCCGAGTATCACCCACGGCTTACAAATCCTTCTCAGCGCACGCGGCGTGGAAAGAGAGTCATCGTTTAGCACAGTCCTCGCCCATTAAACCTCGAAGGCAGCAGCATTTTACTACTTCTGGTGGGCCGGATGTGTCTTTTTTTCAACGAAACATGGCTGCGGCACTTACTGCGCCGAATTTTGCCGCACCCTCTGACGACGATGACGAGTTACTCCCCGCACATTCCTTCAACGTGAACAATATTCGATCCTCACCTCCTCGTACTCCACCAATGCAGACGAGAAGCTTAAGGAGCAAACGAAGCAGGGAGGCTATGAACACTGCGAATGGAGGCAAGTCTGGAAAGGAAGGTGCAGACCTTTTGTTGTATCTTGCCGCCTCGCCATCGCCTGCGGTCAGGCCGACTCGTGGTCGAATGGAGCCGCCTTCTACACCACCACCGAAACACAGCAAACTTGATCTGCCCTCATCCATGATGACCACACCAGGAGGAGGCAACCCATTTCCCATAACCCCTAGTCAAGGTTTCGATTTTGCTGATTTTGTCAACATAACACCCAGTCCTGCCCAAAAGCCGTGGAGGACACCTGGGGGCCCAGTTTCAGCGCGCACTCCTCTAAGCGTCGCCAGACGGAGGTTGACATTTGAGGAGCCAGTCGCGCAGTGACGCCGGGTTTTTTTTTTCAAACGCAGAACTGTCGTCGGTAACCGTGCTTAGTTCACGGCAGAATGTTTTGGGTCTTGCGTGCTTTTGCCATCCCGCATTCGCCACCTCTGTGCACATACAACTCTGTCAGATTTACGTGTTTTATCGGCCACAGCACCGTTCCCTGGTGCGCGCAATACCACAATTCTCTCTCTCCCTTCCCACATCCTCGTTTATCAAATCCTTTTCTTTCTTGAAGCAACCCATGAACTTCTTTGAAGCCAGCCAATGTTACATGGGCTTGCGTTGCTCTTCTACCTTTCTCGCGGCGGTTGATCAATTTGGCAAAGATTCCCTGGCTCATAGAGTCTTGAAGGAAGAAGCCGCCTGATTTCGAATAGTGAATAGCCTATTTCTCCCGCAGCGTGTAGAGACAAAAATGGTGCAGCAAGCCATGTTGCATCTCGTCGACTGCCAATGCATGACTCGACTGGCTGGCTGGCTCAGTCGGCTTGTTTTTTCTTTTTCCTACTGATCGTGTCCGCGATACAATGAATTCCTATGGCATAATCGACCACTCAATCAACGGGACGAGTGGTTGGGCGCCACGGATGGCCTGAATATGATAATGCCTACGCAAGAGACAGAACAATGAAGGATATGTCATTCATGTGACCTAAATTAAATGGTTCAATGCAACATAATACAGAAGTTTTGAGAAATTCGAACAATCTTCTCTGCTTGATGTTCGGTAACTACGGTGACGGATCCTGCCTGGATTCGGTAAAGCTGCGATCTCAAGAAATAGAAAACTAAGAACTTAGGCAGGTTATTATTAAATACCCTAGCTGAGCTAGCCTAGGCTGCCCAGTTCTAGAACTTCTACGGAGTACGGACACATGGTGAATCAAAGGGGAAAAAACCTAGTACAGGGAGGAAAACCTCTATGCTATCGTCGCGCTGTGCATCGGGCCAATTCGGTCCGACCGCGGTTCCTATCATACACGATATTAAGGTCGCGGCGGTCGCGGAGGGGCGCGACAGGAAGGTGGATCTGGCACAGGTGCGCGAATGTCGGGCAGTCCAGAATAACGTGGTACATAGTGGTCGTCAGATCCCTCCCAACAGTCGCACATAGGTGAATCCACGTCCGGTACCTTGCGAGAGAAGAGAAACTCGCGAAGGCCTTTCTTTTCCGTGCGCATCTGGATGAGAGCGGCAGATTCGTGTTTCATCAGCGGTTGGTGGAGGCGGACGATCTTCTCGCACAAAAGAATGGGCGCAGCCGTCTGGCCACTTTGATGTGCGGTACGGAGTACATACCCCTAACTATATACAGAGTACCCTGCGACAGATCTTGCCCATGGAATGGAAGCTCGGCCTGTGTTCAGCGGCTGGTGGTCCGTTGGGGACGTCTGGCCCTGGCTAAGTTAGGCAGGTTAAGTAGTTAGTTACGGTACTAGGCCGTCTTGAGAAGGCCCCTGAGAACGATCCGCGTCCGGCACGCGTCTCCTACTTAATGGATTTTCTATTAAGCAATTCGGGGGCACATGGTGGGTGTATATGTGACTGAAGAGCTAAGTTTCCCAACTTGTGGGAAAGTGGGAATACTATGTATGTATGTACATAGTTAATCGGCTGGTGCGGTCGTTACGTGATGCGGCTGCCAGCACGAGCAATGGCTTATTCCTTATTCCTCAATACTCCCCCATAAGACATGCTTCCAGCAGCGGCGGCACGCTCCCCTATGCTTCCTAAAACTTCATGTGGCGTTCCTCCAAAGAACTTGTCCCTGTACTTGTCCCTGTACTTGTCCCTGTACTTGTCCCTGTACTTCGCGTGAAGGCCCAAATCTGCAGTGGCGTCGATGAACCGGTGTAGATGCTGTGTCAAACTATTCGAAATCTCGTAGCTCCCGAACAAATCAGGCCGAAAAAGGCGTCGATGGTTTTGAGAAGGTTGTCAGCACGAGCAATGGCCTATTCCTCAATATTTTCATCATTTTCGCATCACAGCCTCGCCCATCTTAGTACACATGGTCGCAATGCTACAATTGTGTGGCTCGCGCAGGCCATGATGTCAGCGAAATGGAAAATACATAGCAATGGCCTAACTTAAACTGACGACGGGCGCAGACGCCCTAAAGTAGAAAGTCCCGTTTCTTTATCGGTGCGTGGCGCCCTCTGATCCCTTGAGGCTAAAGCTTCAGGGGGGTTGATACCCGTTGAGGCTTGTGTCGTATGTACATACAATAGGTAGAGGGCGAAGTCTGAACACTGCATGATATTCGCTGAACAATCTTGAATTCCGGGCATAAACTGTCATGAAGTATTCTGATCGATCCGAGCCTCAGTGTCAAGACGACGCTGTTGTTTGGGCATTATGGTAAAGCTATATGTACGTGATCGCTGTGATCATAGCAAATCAGGGAACGGGGAAGTCAACGTATGTATTTGACTTCCCCGTTCCATGCATCAATAGTGCTGACACTTTGTGGTCAGATTGAAATCTTTGTTCAGAGGCGTCAGACCTGTCCATTGAAACAACTGGCTGTTGAGGTGATGAGCATCATTTTATGTATGTACCTAGTGCAATGTTTCTGAAGTGTGGTTACTGGTAAGACACAGCTCAGGAGTAGAGATATTTACATTGCCTTGTGCGCCACCACTCCCTAACACCAAGCGTAATACAACCCAGCCACTCTCAGACTCACTGTAAAGGAGCAGAGAGTGTGGAGAATCATCCTCCTTCTTTTCGTCTCTTGCCCGAAGAAACGATTCTGCATCTTCATCGCCTGGATCGCACACCATAAAGTAGGTATGTACATAAAAACAAAACTTGCTGTTGCAGTGTGTAACTCCGATACAATATGTACCTACCAGGTAGCTAATGTACATACCTCTCCCTTACCCTAACTATAGATACTTTAGGTCCACCCTCTTTACCGCTACGCTGAATCGCCCTCCTAAGTCCTGACCCATCCGGCTAGACAAAACGCCATCAAAAGTCATGACGTTGAACACAGTAAGGCAAGCCAGTGGGTTGTTTCCCGCTCCCGGCTTCTCAAAGGGGGGACTTGGCCACTTCGACAAAACCTCGCTCAGTTGCGAGGAGGAAGCGCCCAATGCGACTGTCCTGTGATGGCCTCCTCTTCGAGGGAAGTGGGAGCCCGGACACGGAATCCTAGACTGAGCCTGAGCGTAACTTGCACGCGACGTGACTATGTATGCAGCATGGGTGCGATCAACTCGCCGATTCATCTTTGTTCTATCTGCGAGAGACAGTCAACGGTCACCGCTCATCCGTAATAAGTATACGGTGTACGCATGTGCGAATAGTCCACCGAGCCTCGATTTACACGAGCGAAAGTACCTAGCGTAGAACCATCGCCCAAAGTGGCTACCACGACTGCCTCACGAGAAATCTTTCCCATCATTGTGCTACGGCCGTGCGGAGATTTGCAGTGTCCAGCTAAATAAACAATGCGCTCCATTCCACCTAGCCACCGTTGCTGCAAATCCCCCGCACGGAAAACTAGATGACCTGAAACATGAATGAGCTAGCAGAACGACGGCAAAGGCCGATTTGGGAAACATGATTCAGTCACAGACGGATGAACTACATACATAGCATACATACATACATCACGCTATGGCCACTCGCATCAGCTGCAGCACAGCAGAACATCAATACGTACCGAATTCAACTCGCGTTTATCCAAAAATCCCTTTGCGCTAGACGACATCCACGCTATTCTATCCCTTCTGATCATTATACGTCGCCATCCTTCCTTCAGCGCCCGCCCGCTCGCTCTACTCGTTGCCTGTCCAGTGATTCTCAAGCCCTGTCTCACGTCCATTGCTTCTCATCTGATGTGCCATGACTGCCCAAATAGTCTGCATAGCAGCCATTCTCTGATCCGCCTTGAAGAAGTCATACCATGGACTTCTCCACGCCTCAAGTTTGCCCCAGCTTCGCTTCGTGGCATCCGGCTCCGGCGACCCGTCTAGGACGTCAAGCAGTCGTGTCGGCACCCGGACTCGGAGGATCGACATGTGATGAAACAGGGAGCTAAAGACGAAGATATCGTCAAAGGGCGCGTCTGGAACCTTTCCTACGGCCTCATACCTGGCTTTTTTGTCCCACGTAGGCGCTGGAGGTCGAACCATTCGATAGTTATCATACATGGGCAGGTTCTTGCGGACCTTTTTGCTTGCTGGTCCATCAAGACCTTGCTCCGCCGCCGCTGACGACGAATCGCCATCGCCAGTAATGGCCGCGCTCTTCTCGCTCCTCTCGCTCTTTTCGAATTTCTCGATTTCTCGCCCGATAGGCCCGCCTACACCGCCGCCCCATCTGGGTTTCGTGGTCCACCATTTTCCATCCCCAACACGTATCTCCTTCTTTCCCTCGCGGTTTCGGTGTTGAGCCGTGATCAGGGCGGCTACCATTTCTCGAGCCAAGTCTAAGGATTGCGCCGCCTCGACATTAGGTATGGTGAAATCGATGGATGCCCTGGCACTCACCGCAGCCACTGGTCCACAAACAATGCCAGCTCGGGCAGCCTCTCGCGTGACGGGAGACTGGAACACAAATTGGCAATTTGATGGCGTCTGAGACTTGCGATGATGTTTTCCTGGGGGCGACTGAGCATGAAGCTTCGGTTCAATTCTTGCCACGGATACATTACATCCGAAATCGTAGGCAACGAATTTAATGAAGGCATTCAAGAGAGACTGTCTATAATGCGCTGGCATGGACGCGCCTGAGCTAGTTCTCATGCACACTGGATGTTCTTCTGGCCCAGACTCAGGCGATGTCTCTGATGCAACAGCTTCAGAGGCAGTCAGTTCCGGTGAAGGCGGCAGCTGTGGCGACTGAGAAGTATCGTCCCAAAATCCCGTAAAATGTTCCAGGCAGCGAAAGAACTCGTAGGCGTTGCCAAGCCTGGCTTGCTGCTTGCCCTTGGGAGGTGTGAGCCTTCTCACGGTGCGGAAGGCCTCTTCGTTAGTGTTTGCAAGTTCCTTTCTGCGTTCCAAGTATACATGGCACCCGGGCGCTGGCCCTGTGGTTCTCAACCTAGCCTCATTGTCTTGATCATGCTCTCGGGCTTGCTCCGACGTGTACGTTTCCCATCTTGCAAAATCTGGCACACTGGCTTCGGGTGGTAACAGATCACGGATGCTGGCATCTAGCGTTAGATGAGCCCCGAGGGCTGATAAGCTAGTGCGCCCCAGCCCCGTTGTTTCTCGTCCACTGCCTTCCAACAAAGTCAATAACGATACCGAATCGTCCGGCACGCTATCGTCTGTCGCAATGGGCTGATATGCAGGCAGATAAATTTCAGTAGGCTCTGGTATGTCTTTTGGATTGACGGCCGAAAAGTTCGCTAGTTGATACTGTTAGGCGCTCACTGATTCATAATTGTAACAGCGCAAGAAAGCAGAGCAAGCTTAGGGAGATCATGGGAAAACCTGGTTCTGTGCAGATTGGTTTCCATGTTGCCTCAAGGCCAGAGCCGAGCGTGCGTAGGGAAATGCAGCGCAAATTCACGCCCATGGAACTCATATGAGATGCTTGCACCATTGGAATCCACGAAATGTAGGCAAAAGTAAAGAACGTAGAGACTCGCTCAAAGGAAATAGACTTACGCGTAATTGGCAGATTCCCAAACATGGCGCAACAGTTAAAGCGCTCTCGACAAATCTAGTCGTGCAAATATCCTCCCTGCACCTCGTGAGCCGTCAAAGCGGGAATAAGCAGCTCACTGTTATGACGCGAGCACCTTGTAGGCCACAACTGAGCACAAGATACCAATGAAGCCGGGCTGATACTGCAAATGCTTGCGCAGAGAGTCAGGTACGAAGGGGACACTGGGCGCAATAGCACTTCTTCTCACAAGAGCAAATTGTAGAGTTGTGAATTCAGGCCGACAAGCTGTTCTCCCGTAGATAGATGCTTGCTCGTCTCCGCCAGATAGAGCTGAATCCTGTGCGGGAGCCGATCTAGACAGAGCCAGGCCTAGAATCCTGTGAGGCACGAAACGCAGAGTCAGAAGGGGAAGCGAGAGAGTGCACGAGTAAGCCAAGCCGCTTGTTTGATATTGGAAACGGATTCTGCGAAATATGTTATATGCATGTCTTGGGATGTCAGCTCGATGGGCCGAGGGAGACCCGATGGCGCCAGCCTTGTGGGGCTTCAGCTCGTGATTGGTGGGCGGCAGGACCTATGGCGGTGATGGGGCCAACAGATGGCACACCACACGGTCCGATAAAAGTCCGAAAACCTTCCCATTTCCTTATCTCCTCGCAGTCATCTCCGCCCCGCAGCCACGTGAGAGTCGCGGGAGTCGGGAGTCTGGAGTCGGGAGTCGGGGATGGTGTTTCAAGCGTACCACCAGCGTTTTGGTTGTTTCGTCTCGCAACGGGGAACGCCGCTCCCTTCTTTCCTGCCTCTTCGGAGTACATACCTACAGGCTACAATACGTAGCCCATGGGCACCGGAACTAACTAGAATTTGAAGGAAACGCCGAGCCGTCGAACTCCCCGCCCCTAAGGAGATTCGCACATGCCGAACTTCTCCCATTATCCAAAGTCAAGCTCGTTGGTTTGCTCTTGCCTCTCCAGAACTGAGACGGCCAAGTGAGAAGCCATGTTTGTGCACTTGTTGGCTCACATTGCTCGGGAAATGTTTATGGGACCGCGACATTTATCTAGAGGTCTTGTCGGAGGAGTGGGGGATTGTTTCCGTTAAGCCTCAGCGTACGTGAAAACCCGTAAGGCGCGCAAACCTCAAAAGCTCAAAGGCAAACAGTCGGAATTGAGCGCGTCTAACTGCGCTAACGACAAGTTCAGGAACGGGCCTTTCTGCATGTTTCGAGCGCGGAAGCGCCAGAAACGCGCACCCGCCTAACCTCCATCGTCACGGCGCATGGACCTCTAGCTTGGGGCTCTGACGATGGCTCAGGCCTCAGATGTGTCGCACGTCGACTTTTTCCGCAACCCCTGCTGCGATTCCCAATCCATCGTCTCTTTCTCGATGACTTCGTCGAGAGGCCTGGCTGTCTAAAGACTATCCTCTGAGCTCCCTCCGTGTTTCTGTTCCTCACATCTGGCTCATCTTCTCAGAGGTGCCCTTACATTCTGACACCACACAAAGCCATAACTACGGCCATTCGATTACGACTTCTCGATCTGCCTTTGCTCTCTGAAACTTGTTTTTAAGAACATCCTGAATAGCAACTTGCCATTGCGAACCCTTCTTTCTGGCCACTGGAACATACGTTGCGTATCACAGCCTAGAGTCCTTCTGTGCGGGCTGTCTTGATCACATCTCAGCAATTCCGTTGAGTGAGACTGAGCTTTCACATTCCATTACGCGAACTCTGTTGAAATCACAACCGCTGAACCTGGTCAACGTACTCATCGTGTGCGGTACCGAATCTCTCAGCGGGTTGCGCAAGTAGCTGTCGTGGTACACGAGGAGGATCACTGAACAAGGTCTCGCCTAGGCTCTCAGAAGGCATAAATCATAACTGAATCGACGGGAGGCAATCTACAATCACTCACATAGACCTGTAGCGATATTTGACGCCAATACAACCAGTGTCGACAGTCTCAAGTATGCGAGACGATTTATCAGCTCTGGCTTCTGATTTCTGACGGTCTGACCTCAATATCGGATAGAGAAGGGAGTTGCAAAAAGAGGCAAAGCAACGCTACCCCCTGAGGCCTACTACCTTCAAGTATTGTCAATATAACTACCAGGCTCCCTCAGCTTTAGGCCCAGCATGTTGGTGCTGTCTGCATCAACCATGTCGAGCTC
Source organism: Claviceps monticola (assembly GCA_018360055.1). NCBI lineage: Eukaryota > Fungi > Ascomycota > Sordariomycetes > Hypocreales > Clavicipitaceae > Claviceps > Claviceps monticola. The sequence continues at coordinate 29,399 of SRPP01000044.1, forward strand.
GTTTCTTTCCTCACCCACTGACGCTGGTCAGTCGACATCTACGAGTACACCAGAGACAACTGCCACCTATACAACAACGTCTGCTTCAGAAGGCTTGGCCCGTCCAACAGAAATCAGCCACAGCGATACTCCGGGCATCGATCCAGCTCGACCTGCCGAACTGGCGTCCACCAACAATGACTCACCCATTAACGAGCCCAATAACAACGTAAAGAATGACAATCCTTCGAGCAATCTTGGACAGGGCCAGCAGCCTGCTGATAAAGGCTCGCCAATCAATCTTGGACAGGGCCAGCAGCCTGCTGATAAAGGCTCGCCAATCAATCCTGGACAGGGTCAGCAGCCTGCTGGTACAAGCTCGCCAACCAATTCGGGACAGGGTCAGCAGCCTGCTGGTAAAAGCTCGCCAAATATCATCCCACCAGCTCGACAAAAAGTAGAAAATTCTGCGCAACCGACGAGGACTTCTGCTCCGACGACCCAGCAGCAGCAGAGCCCGAACCTGAGCGGTCAAGCATCCAGACCAGATGCCTTTTCTGCTTCGGACACGCCTACTCCTAATCTACCCAGCGGTGTTAGTCGTACTCCGATGCTGCCATCGGCTCCCCATGAGACAGCTGGACCAACACCCAGTACGCGAGTGCTGGCATCTGTACTACCCACGAGTTTAGAAACTTTTGCGCAGGGTATCTCGTCACCTTTTCCTTCTCAGGGAAGTGAGCAGCTGCCAACTCTCGCAAGTGTTTTGCTTGTTGAGACTGCCTCCAACTCAGGTCTGGCAAGCGCTACTCCGGTTAACACACCAGTGGGAAGCTTGCATGAGAACTCCGACCACGCCGAACCTACTGCGGCCCCTGAGAGCCATGAGGGCGATGCTCAACTATCTCCTTGGGTGATTGCAGGAATAGCTTTCGGGTCCGTTGCCGGCCTGGCGACTGCCATATTCATATTCTGGCTGGTCAAAAGGAGGTCGAGATGGAACGCGTCCTCCAGAGGCTCTGTTACTGACCCAGGCGGCGAAGATGCAGCATCAAGAGACATGGCACCAGCCTCCACAGCATTCACACAGCAAATCGGCAAAGTACCGTCTGCCAGCAGTCACTCTTCATCAATCCGCACCTCGATGTCGAGGGACCACAGCACCCGCGCCTACTATGCTGCACCGGACATGGCCGAGCGACAACTGCGATCAGTATCTCCTGTCGCCCACTTCCGCCATGACACAAGCCATCATCAAATTTTGCAACCCACCACAGCTGCGCAAATATTCTCAGAATCCCATCTTGATAGAGGAGACCAGCGAGATCCGACGGTCGGCCAAAATCAAGATAGGGTGCTCAATTCCTCCTTTGACCCCAACGGCCTTGATGCTCCAATGCATATTTCATCCTTGCCACCCACTGCATTGTCGTTCGGTGCACAGCCGACTTCTCAATTAATGCGCGATGCCGATGCCATGACCTCGCAAAACTCTGCATCGCAAGGGTGGTCGCCCAACGCCACCTCAGACTCCAAGGCTTTGCCAGCGCCTCCACATTTTGCTCATCGGGAATCTATTCAAAGCCTCGAATTTTTCCCCAACACCCGTGATGGCTTCCGCTCGAATCCATTTGACTTGGAATTTGAGGGTCCTATTACACGGAATGACGTCTTAGTTCCAGTGCGACCATCGCAGTTCGCAGACACTATGCCATATGGCAACAACATTGTTAGTAGCGCCTCGTCATCACGGTACCCGAGTGGTGTGAATATGAACGATTGGAATGAATCGCAAGAGGGTCTATCTCATGACCATGTCGTGGTCGCTACCGGGCCGACGCAACCACCTTTTGTATGGGACCGTGTTGGAACAAGCCATGCGATGGAATTGGTAGATTTGGAGCAGCAAGAGATTTCGGAAGACGAGCCTCACATCATAGTTGGACAAGCTCTTTAATATACCAACTTTTAGTCTGATGTGCAGGAAAATAAATTGGAGGATGAACAGAACGGGTGTGTGTTGTGGTAATTTATGCCCAAGTTTTGGAATACTCTCGGCGACTATAGATCGTGTACCAGTAGCTAGATGGGTAGTCCGGGAATGGAAAGATAAGCCACATAAGGACGGTGACTAAAGTCCATTGGAGGAATATACTCTTATGAACAAATATTTCAAAACAACTCTACGCTCGTATTGTCCCGCGACATGTTCGCATTTGATCCACGGATGTTCTCGTCTACAGCTTGCAGCCGCCTTTTTAGATTATCCTGCTTGATCAGAAGGAAATACAGGCTCAACTTAAGACGCAATGAACATCGTATCCTTTCGTAATGACGATTCTCTCTTCCTATATCGTCTGCTAGCAGACCACTTACATCCAGGTCACTGCTGAATTCTTGGTATGGTCTGGGAGGTGATCGATTTCTTTCTCTCTATAGTCTTCTTTTCTTTTTCCAGAGCACGCTTCAGCCAAGTCGAAGATCCAAAAATCCGTCTGGCTAGTTTTTCGATCACAGAGATTCATCGTCTTTTGTATCTCTACGCTGCTAAGTGCAAACTTCTCAAACCATGCTAGCCACAAGCTGGCATGCCTCCAGGCACCCTGCTGTCGTTTTTAAAGCAATCCGCCCATCCGTTTCGCTTCTTGTGATCACTTTTGGTGACATTTTCGAGACTTTACCATACCAAGGTGTCGAATGGATTAGTCATGTACCAGTGTAGAAGATCGCGGGTTGCTTGTGCATCCTCCAGACTGTCATGCCCACGGCCCGGGATCTGGATGACTCTGTTCAGTCTCTTGAGCGTGAGAGCCTTCAACGAAAGGCCACTTTCCTTGCGCAAGGCACTGCTCTTTTTGTCCTTGCCGTTGTCCTCACCCTCACCTTCGCCCTCATCTTCGCCATGGTCATCACCACCGTCCTCGCCTGCGTCCGCCCCCTCTTGCTGTTTGTCGGCAGAAGGCCAGTGTTTCAAAGCTTCGGCCGTAAAAAGCTCAAGCCGACGTCTTTGGCTCTCGACAAGGAGTGTATCGATAATCACTCGATGAACCCATCTCAAACACATGAGATCGCCATTGGCGCCATGACCGACGACGACTGTCTTTGGCCCTACGAAATCGTGTACGGCTTTTCTAGCAGCATCCCGTCCGAGGAAACAGTCGTTTTTGCGGCGAGCCGCTTCCATGGCAGGTCTTGTCACTCCAGAAAACCTTGTGTTATAATGCGCCATTGGTACACTCGGATACACAAGCTTGTCTATCAAGACTGCGCCCGTGAAGTACTCCACCATTGATATGCGAATGAGTTCTGTCTCTCCCGAGCTCGCAGTGCCCATTTCACAATCGATTACTACGGCAGCAACGTGTGATGGGAGCGGCGCATGTGGCGTTTTATGAAACTTCCAATGATTTTCCAGCTCGCCTGGCTTGTATTGATGGGGAACGTGATGGTCACGTTCCAGACATGGCGGTGAGTTTGGAGGCTTGTTGCAGCATGTCCATGCCTACATTTCCTTTGTCAATCCTTGTTTGTAATCTTTGGACGGAAGAGTTGTTTTCGAGGTAAGAATGAGAACAGAATCGAATGCATTCAAAGGGGAAGAAATAGGAAAAGTATTCGTGTAATTACCCTGTTGAAGACACGACCTGGGTGGAACTTGCAGATCATGGCTTTCTCCTTACGCTGCACAGTTTGTGCTTCACCTTCTCCGTGTACTGCATCACCGCCCACTTCTTCTGGAGCTGTAGTGTCATACGGAGCACCTCCCAATACCGGAGCCAGTGGCAGTTTTTCCTTCGTCCGAGGTTTGCTCCGTCGCTCCCTCTTCAACGCTAGAGACTTGAGTTAGGAAGAAGAGTCTAAAGTTGGTTTCGGCCACCCAACTGTGGTACACATCGATTCGGAAGCATTTTTTTCTCGCCCCCGGTCCAATACATCAAGAGTGCCGCGTCTTACCTTTAGAGCATCGGTCACATCGCTTCTTCCGCTCCAGCTCAGTGGTGGGGAGTTGACTTGTGATGTAGCCTGCTTTCTGCAGCTTGTGCAGAGAGTGGGACGCCTTCTGGAGCTCTAGCACAGCTTCCGCTGCAGGCTGTTCCGGCTCGTAGGAAGAATTGGGAGGCATGTCATTCCCGAACAGAGAGTTGTTGGGGGCTGCTTCTGAGAAGCACTTGGCGAGGCATCAACGCACTTGTAGGCGGTTGCATCAAGCTCGGAGTTACCGATCAAATCAGCTTGGCTGATAAGTAGCGGAAAGTCGCACTTTGAGGTGGGAGATGATTTGCTAGCTTGATCAGGAGGACAGAAGACAAAGGCGACAGCAGGTTGTCGTACGGAGAAAAAAGCGGCGCAGCCGACTGGCCACTCCTTTGTCCCGCTGAGTGGCCTCTATGCACTGGCAGCACTGTAGTTACTAGAGTCCTCAGTCTAGACCTAGAAGCTAGAACGAGAAGTTACAGTGGGGCCCGCAAGCCATTGAGTATGTAACTATGTAGATGAGTTTCTCTTCAGCTCTTCCACTTCAAATTTGCTTCACTCTGTGGCCCCTTCTTCGCACTATTGTCGTCCGCGACTCGCTCAAAAGCATCCCTTCGTTTATGCCGTGCGCCGTAGCGTTTCACATACGCCGTCTCTCATTAAGTGCTGATTTTAGGAAGCAGTCACCGCACGGTCCATGCCATTGAGAGTCCATCTTGATTTGGACCGTCAAGTCAATAGGGGCATATACCGGATCGCGAGAATACTCTCCTCAGTCGGTATTGGAGAAGTTCCACGCCTGGCACTTTACGTTGATGGCTGACTGCTTCTTCCCAACTATTCATTACGATTTGTGAATCATGGCAGAGGTGCCCATTCAGAACACCTCGTCGAACTCACTAGCTCCTCAAGGCGACGTTCGTGGAAAGCCCCGGGCTTCTGCTGGAATCGCCCCAGCCCCAGGCCTCCGGATCTGTATGGGGGATTCATCAGTCGCACAGAATGCTCAAATCGTGTCTTCCCTTGCTCAAATTGTCAACGACGCCTTTGGAGAAGTGGAAGCTAATATCTTCAGTCCCGGATATCGCCGAACAGACGAAGATGAGCTCAAGGCGTTCATTCAAAAAGGATGTCTGGCCATTGCTCATGTGCCCGCCGACAAGAGCCAAACGTCGCATGCAGCAAAACCATCGCTCCAGCCAGTAGGATGCGTCTTCATCAAGCAACTCTCTGCGAGACTTGGTAATTTTGGAATGCTGGCAGTCGATCCCAGGTATCGTGGTCGAGGTCTAGGCCGTGCGATGATCGATTTTTCCGAGAACTTCTGTCGAGACAAAGGTTGCACGGCCATGCAAATGGAGTTACTTGTGACCACAAATTTTGAACATGTAGTGAAGTCGAGGATGCAAGAATGGTACCGACGCTTGGGCTATCAAGTGGTCAAGCTAGGGAACTTCGAGCAGGACTATCCGTCTTTGGCGAACCTTCTAGCTATACCAGTTGACCTCAGAGTGTTTGAGAAGGCGCTCATCTAAGACAGAGCTATCAATTGAACTGCAGGGGCCTATGATCATCAGAGGCGGGCTATGTACTGAGATCGCAACGCGCCTATGCACTTCGAGTTTTCCCAAACAGTCGCAGACTTCACTTGCCACGCAATTAGTTCTGATGGGTTACAAGGGTTTCATGATGGTGGGGTTCCTGGAGAACAGTCAGACCGGCAACATCGAATAAGCTCGCGACGTTCACAATCAGGGCTCTCGGTACTTTTCTCTGATTTCTGGTTGCGCAGGTATCAACCTCGCAGTCGGCATTCTATTAGCTTCAGGCAGTGGAACAGCCAGGATGGGTTCCCGACGTTCAGCGTTCTCTATGTCCTTGCAGATACGCCAATTCGAGACGCCGGCACTGAGCCAGCCATCAGGACCGAGCATGCAGTTGTCGGCCATGCCGCTGGGTGGCTGATGTGAGACCCTCAAGTCTTCCAGTTTGGCACGCCGAGATACCTAAACTGGATAGGTGCGTAAGTGCTTTCACATCGGCGGTCCGGCTCGGTCGCTGCTATCGACAGTGAAGTTCTGTTCAACTATCATGTACAGTGTTGACTTGACCTCGGATTGTTTAACAGATGAGATATGATGGTGCCAATGATCAGCAAGATTTTGTGAACCGTGGTCGATTCAGATCATAGATCAGCCAGGGAGTACCATATCATGTCACGTCGTACAATGGAGGCCCTTCGATCTGAACAGACATAGTCCCGAGAAAGAAGTTGGAAAGAGCATATTTCTTTCATCGTGGCGCAACGAATGTCGGCCACGCGGTCAGTCTCTCAGAAAGCTACTTGATGCTGATAGTGGCATTGTAGGCATGATTGGCCGAGAGGAAGGCCCTTATAAAGGAGAAGCAACATAGTTGAAAAGGACGAAGCTGAATAGCAGATACTCGGGGCAAGTTGTGGTACGATAGAGAAGGCTTTGGGAGTGAAGGAGCTTGCGTAGATGACATCCTAAGAGTTATGGCAATCTGAACAGGCATATTCACTTTTGTTGAGGAGAGTCACTTGTGGAAGCTCTTCGCAAAGACAAGCTTCGCTCCCCTACTCCGTAAACGGTAGAGCTGATCAGAGCTTATTTCATGGGTACCTAGGTACCTGCAGCGTAGGCAATCGCACGTCGGCGGCTCGCTGGTGTTGGCCAACCAGGTCGGCTGCATTGCATTGTGCAACTCGCATGGGGAATGGTGGGGCATCACGTGTAAAATGCCCCGGGTCTTGCTTTGCCGCTTTGCCGCGCATCACGAGTTGGCTCAGTTGGAAACAAACTGATGCAGGACGCGTATGTGCGTATGCCTTCATGTGCGAGTCATCGATGTTTGCCGTTGCCAAAGCAAATGAAGACACAGTTGCTCCTTGATTCAGCAACACTGAGCACCGCCAGAGACCATCTGATCCGTCACCCTTCGCCAGCCTGTCGCGACTCGCGTCCACTCCTCGGTCAGCCACGGCTCCAAATACAGTACCTCGCTCCGAGCCGCGCCTAACGTTAAAATACCTACTCCTCCACATTGTCCCGCGTCTTGCAAATGTAGAGGCTAGAGCAGCGGCTGCACGCGCAGCCTTCTGCGTCTTGTCGTTGAAAACTTGAACCCCCTCCTTCGTGCTCCAAGAAGTCCACTGGCTTGCTGACCGCCTCGACGCGTTTGCGCGGTATTTTGGTACTTGCCTGCCACACCTACCGGCTGTCTGCCTGTAAGTACCGTGGCTGGCACTGATTCCTCCAGAGAGCAGCAGTCTTTGACAACGCCTTGCTCGACGTTCGACGCAAGTGCTTTAATATTTGCTAGTCCACGTTTTGCGGCGTCCACCCTCTACAGTCGCTAGCGCTTCATATTAGCAACACTACCCGTGCTATCTTGTGATCCCGCTGAGCTCAAGTCGCTCACAGAGTCACAGTACGTGCGGCTTGTTCCCAACCAGACTTACTCGTACGCACCTGATGCGACGAGAAGCCAAAGATCCCAGGCAAGCTAATAGCTGCGCGGATGCCGATTTCGACTTTGACGGAAGTCTCAGCTACTAAGCTTTCTGCGCGCTCTATATATCCCGACTTACCTCTGTTTCGTCAACTGGCAGTTGCCCAGCAATTCGTCTCCTCACTTTCGCCTTTCTCTGATTCGTACTTGAAACGCCTAGCCAAATTTGGCATAAATCAATTCGCCTCAGCACAGAATGTCTGCGTACCCGGGCCATGGCGGTGGAGGCGGGCCTCATGGCGCGCAACAGTACCAGGGCAACTACTTCAGGTCATAACAACTCCTCCTTGCTCGATGTGCTTCAACCGACTTCAGGACTCGGCGCATGTTATTCCTGATTTTGCTCTTGCCTGCTGACTCGACTGATATGGCCACAGATCGCCACCACAGCTAGGGCATCCCGCTCATCCTGCTCATCCCCCGCCAGGTCAACCTTCACCTCAGCCGAATTATGCCTACCAGCAACCCCTTCCTCAACAGTTTGCATATCAGGTATGACAGCACCGTCTTCGAGTACTGCAGGAACGGCGAAGCGGGAAAACTCTTGGCCAATCTTCGAGTTCGAGTGCTCACAGCTTTTGATCCAGTTCCATGCCCCCCCTCCGCCTCAGCAATTTGTCGGCCAGTCTAGCCAAGCATTACCACCCTCAGGCTGTATATCACACCCCTGTGGAAGTCATGGTATGAAAATCACTCGGTCTATTTGTTTCTGAACTATCATCTAGGATAGAAATTAAGCAGAAAGATAGGAATGCCGCAGCCACAGCATCAACAGCACGGTGCCTACAGCTCACGGCATAGTAACCCACCTCAACCTCCAACAGGGCTTCAACATTTTGGCTCTGGCGCCCCTGACGGCTACGCATTTCGCTATTCCAACTGCACAGGCCGCCGGAAAGCTTTACTCATCGGCATCAATTATTTTGGCCAGCGCGGCCAACTACGAGGGTGCATCAATGATGTTCGAAACATGACCTCGTATCTTGCTGAGCATTTTGGGTACAGGCGTGAAGATATGGTGATCCTGACTGACGATCAACAAAACCCCATGAGCCAGCCGACCAAACAGAACATCTTACGGGCCATGCACTGGCTGGTCAAGGATGCTCGGCCGAATGATTCTCTCTTCTTCCACTATTCTGGTACTACATGAATTGACTCCTTGTCTTCCTTTTCTGTCATGTTCTTCCTCTTGTAGCTAACTTCCCTTCAAGGTCATGGCGGACAGACAAAGGATCTGGATGGTGACGAGGCAGATGGATATGACGAAGTAATTTATCCTGTGGACTTCAGGCTCACCGGCCACATAACCGACGATGAGATGCATCGCATCATGGTTACGCCTCTACAAGGTGGCGTCAGATTAACCGCCATTTTTGACTCGTGTCATTCAGGAACTGCTTTGGACTTGCCTTATATCTACTCCACTCAAGGAATCCTGAAAGAGCCAAATCTGGCCAAAGAAGCGGGCCAAGGTCTTCTGAGTGTTATTTCCTCATATAGCCAGGGCGACCTAGGCGGTGTGGCCACCAACATTATGAGTTTCCTCAAGAAGGCTACAAGTGGCGACGATGCGTACGCTCGCACCCTTGCCACCAAAACTTCTCCGGCGGATGTCATCATGCTTTCTGGCAGCAAAGATGATCAAACTTCGTGAGTATCTTGCACGTTTTTTCCCCTCTAGTTTCGCTCACAACCGTCTGCCGTAACCAAAGATAAGAGCGTGACTGGTCGGTTGCTAACACTGTCTACAGTGCCGATGTTACCATCGCATCTCAAGCAACAGGCGCCATGTCGTGGGCGTTTATGAACGCCTTGAAGAAAAACCCCCAGCAGAGCTACGTGCAGCTTCTGAACAGCATCAGAGATGAACTGGCCACTAAATACACCCAAAAACCGCAGCTGTCCTGTAGCCACCCGCTGAGTATGACTCACCAAGTCCAAGTCCATCCGACGAGTGGGCGATGCAAGACCTAACCTACTACTCCTTATTTAGATACCAATCTTCTTTTCGTCATGTAGGTTATCAAAAGACATGATGATGCCACAGAGGCAGGACTCTTGGCAAGCTCGTGCATTCCAAGATACGGTGTACATGGATGGAGAGTAGGTAGTCTTTGAGCGAGATATAACTGGAAAGGATGGAATTGAGTTTTTCTTCCTGGCTATTCTGATTACTTGTCTCACTTGCATGCTTCCTTCTTGTATGTTGGAAGTCCTTTCTTTGAAGATCAGTGTTTATGCCAGCGGGCGTGTTGCATTGATCGTCGATATATATTCACGTAAGATGACGCTACATCCTTCTGTCTCTCTGTCTTTCGTTTGTGTCTCGGAATACCATTGGATTAATACCAGCAGCCCTGTGTGATGAAGTTGCCACCCAGCCAAGTTCCTCATACCATTCACCCCCCCCCCTTCTCTATATCATGGGCCACTTTCTACAACCATATATATCACCATGACAGACGCTGCAGGAAAATCATGAAAAGATCCCTTCAATTGTAGATGCGTGAGGCTGAGGCTGAGGCTGAGGCTGAGGCTGCACGCTTTTCACCCGATCAGTCACCCGATCGGATCACACAATACTCTATCCCGCTCCACACGCTTGATTCGCTACCATAGACATTTGAGCTAGCTTTCACGTTCTCTATTTGTTTCGTCCCCGTAAAAACAGTATTTTTTGCATCACTCTTGCCAAAAGAACATGAACAGGTGGAATCAACTAGTTAGATGAAATATGCAATACAATGAATCAGTAGCTCGTCGATCAATCATCACCAGGATGCTCAAGAAAGGACATGCGATTCAAGCGACCAGCAGACGTCTGTGACAAAAAAAAAAAAAGGGAACAAAACGAAGGCTATATAAACTCGGGTATACCTCCCTTTTGAACAAACAATCATTATCCCAAAACAGATAAATATCCCCCCAACGCCGTTCTTGTGCATCAAATACCTAGGCTCACTCACGTTTCTGCCTCCATCTCATCTCTTCTAAAATGCATAGAAAAAAAAAAGAATGCCAGACGGTCTTCCGTTTCAGCTCGGCTAAGCCTCCTCTGCCCGCACTACTTTAAGCAATCTGGTTCTCTTGACACGTTTCTGTTCATCTCGCGCAGCCACCAGCTTCAGACGAACCTCTTCCTGACTAGCCCAAGTCCGCGACGCAAGACGCATTCGCGCGACGAAGCGAGCCATGGTGAGAAAAGGCCGAATTGAACTAGGTTTCGAGCTGTTGGGCTCGACGGCGCTGTTGCGGGCCAGAGGCAGTGCGAGCGGCTTATTGCTTTGGAGGAGATGCTTGCGAATGTGTTCAAGTTCGCGTAGCTGGGCCTTGTTGCTAGACGTTCCCCCATGAGTTGTCAGTTTGCGAAGTGTTGCGCAATGAGAAAGGTGAATGGGAAGAAGAGACAGGAAGGGGAAGAATACGAACCATGCATTCGCAACATCGAGCTGTAATTGAACAAATTTCTTGGCAAAAGCCACGTCAGATCGAAGCGAAGCCTCGCGCTCCCAACGAGCCTGCATCCATTCCATCTGAATCACCATGCCCCTAACTTCTTTCTTGTGTCGGTCTTGCGCACCTTCCGCGGCGCGCACAACCGTATCGAGAGCCTCCGAGTCGACATGGCCCTCTACGGACTGCGGCTGGAGGAACTGAATGTCGCGCTGTAGTTTCTCTGCGCTCAGCCGAAACGCAGCCCTCTCGCTGCGGGCGCGCTCCAATTTTCGCCTCAGCGCGGCTTCTGTGGCTGTGAGTCTATTGATCAGTTCTTGCTGTTGTTGTACGTCGCTCTCGAGGTTCACGATTTCGGCCTGGCTCTTCCGGAGGTGTTTGCCTTGCTTGCTGGTCTTGACATGAGAAGCAAGAGCGGCATCGCGATCGCGCTCTGCCTTGTTGAGTTTGTGTTGTAAATAGTGTATTGTCTCTTCGTGTTGGGCGGCTGCCTCGTCGGCCTGTTCCCGGGCCTCTTCGAGGACCTCTTCGAGAACGAGCTTCTGGTCCTCCGCGTCGTTTAGCTGGTTGAGTAATTCTTCTAGACGGTGTGAGGCCTGCTGCTCTATATCGGCGCTCTGTGACCTCAAGTCATCGAGGGCGCGCCGCGTCTCGGCGAGCTTCTTCTCTAGTGTCGTGACTTCCTTATATGAGTCGCTGCCTCGAGCAGGTGATGCTCTTGTTATTTGGGAGATCTTGGCTTCGTGCAACTCCTCTTCCAACTCCGCAATCTGCAGGTTCAACTGCTTGACTTCAGTTCGGTGGGCTGTCTCTTGCTGCAGGTAGTCAAGTTCCTTTTGTCGATAATTGGACAAGTCTTTTCTCAGCTGAGCCATCACGTCGAGCCCGTCGCGATCGCATTCTTCATCATTGGAACGCCGTGACGACCTTGCTGCCGCACTGTTTTGATAAAGTTCGACTTGCTGCTGAAGCTCTTCGATTTTATGCTGGGCATTCTCCAAGTCTTGGTGTAGCGGCGCGGCAGCCGTCGAAGAACGCATCTGAGTCCGTAGCTGTACAATCTCTTGTCTCAGCTTCACTTCCTGGGCTGCAGCTTTCTCTATTTCGTCATCGAGTGCTTTTTCGGCAGCGATTCGTCCTTCGCTCAAAGATCTGCATTCATCTTTGAGTCGACGGACTTCGCTATCTAGCTTCAACTTTGCTGTTCTTAAATCAAGACGCTCCTGGTCAATTTGAAGGGTATCGTTGTCATGGGAAAACTGATGATGCAATTGCTCCTGAAGCGCCTCGCGACTCGCTTGAGCTTCCGCGAGGGCACTCTGCGTAGCGGCAAGATCTGATTTTAGTTTGGCGATTTGGTCGCGAAGAATTTGGGAATCCTTGCTAGCAGCATTGATACGACCAGGTGTTCCTTGTATGGCAGGCTTTAATCGAAGCATCTCAATTTCGTTTTGCAGCGTCTCAACCCTATTCACGTTGGTTTGATACTCAATCTGAGTCTGACGAAGCTCATCTTGGACCGCTGAGAGCTCGTTCCGTGACTGAATCAAATGCGCTTGTCGAGTTTCAAGAGCATCCTGGAGATCGCTTATCTGACGAGACAGTACGGCCTCCTCATTCTTGTGGCGCTCTGTCTCGCTTTCCATAGCTTTGAGCAGCTTCGTTTCCTTGTTGGACAGATTGCCTTCAGTTTCACGAAGTCGGTCGATGGTCCTTTGCAGGCCTACCGCTTTTTCCTCAGCTCTGTCACGCTCGGATAGCAATGCCTGTTTCTCATTCTCCCACTTCTCACTATCGTTGTCATAAAGATTGTCACGTTCTCGGACCTCCGCCTGCAAGTTTGTGATCTCGTCATTCAATCGGTCTATTTCGTCCTGATATTGCTGTCGCAGATCCTTTTCGAGCTCGACCGCATAATCCTTCTCCTCCAATAGTTTTTGCCGAAGCTCTTCGACTTCGTTTTCGAAGTGTTCCGCATTTTGCTGATAGGTCACTGATTCAGCAACCAGAGACTCGTAGCGCTCCTGCAAAAGGTCTTTTTCGTCTGCCACGGTCAGGAGCTCGGTTTCCAGCTCTTTGATTTTGGTGGAGTGGGAGTGTTGTTTACGTTGCGTATTGTGGGAATCCGTGCGAAGTTCCTCCATATCAGACCTGAGTTGTTCGTTGTCTTCGTTCGCCTTGGCCAGCTCTTTCTCCAGATTCGCGTAGTCTTGGCCAGATCTGTCCAGCTCCTCTTGCAAGCGGCCCAGCCTCTCTTCGATCTGGCGAGACAGACCTTTTGTCGTAACAGATTTATTAGCCATCTCTTCTTGGAGCTCTTCCAGGTCCCGCTCGGCACGATATTTTTGCGAGACTGCATTGTCTGTTCTCTCTTTCAACTCATCCATCTGTTCCTCGAGTTGGCGTATGCTGGTCTGAAGGTCCTCTATGGTTTCCTTGGCTTCTTCCAGTTCCTCATTATGATTTTGCGTCTCCTCTAATTCAGCGATCCTTTGGCGAGACTCCCTCACCAGGTCTTCGGCTGCACCCACCTGCTCCTTCAGATCTTCTAATTCGTCGTCCCGCTCAGTAATTAATCTGTCCTTGTCACGCAAATCTGACTCCAGGTCCTCTATTGTTTCACGAAGCTTCTCGATCTCATCGTCTTCGTCGTGACTTTGTCCTAGCTGACGCTGCAAGTCATTTACACGTGCTTCTTTGTCATTCAGCTCTCTTTGCAACTGTTCCAGTTTCAGGCGGTCGCCGTCGTCATTCTGCCTCCTTCCGACTCTGGTCTGTAGTTCCTGCAATTGCTGTCGATACGTCTCGAGCTCTCGTTCTGCGCTTGCGACATGTTTCTTGTATCGTTGGAGATCCCGTTGCATGGTGACTTGATTGACCTTCAGCTCCGTGTTTTCTTTCAGAGCGGCTTCGCTCATTCCAGGACCGGCTTTCTGCAGCGCTATTTCGAGGAAATGGATCTTCAACTTCAGACCAAAGTTTTCATTCTCAATACGATGAATAACACTCTCTTGCTCGCGAAGAGTTAGCTGGTTTCCATCATGCAGAGGTCCTTTGTTTTCACCCCTTCGCGGCTGCATGGCCATTGGAGTGGACGCAACACTACTAGTGTCGACGTGTGGCAGCATATTATCGAGGTACGACTGGTTTCGGGAACCAGCATATATTGATTCATCCATCCTTGGTAACGCCGTCACGTCGCCTTCGTCAATCCTGCCCAGGCCAGCACCGTCCATCGCGGTAGCGCTATTCTCTTTCCCTTGTTTCCGGGCACTGTGTCTCGTGTTGGCTTTGAGCAATGGGGTGAATTCGCCACCGCCGATACTTGGCGGCAGGTTTCTGCGATCCGTCAGCGGCCCTCGTTGCCGGGGTGTTCGTAGACTTATTCCATTTGAACGGCCATTTCGGAGCTGCTGAATAAGGCCGCCATTGTTATTTGGTGATTGAAACGGTGCTTCCTGAGATATATCGGCGAAGTCGGGTTGTCCGTTGAGATACGTCGCGTCGCCAACATTGGTCCGAGGCGTGTCGAGCGCACTGCCGAGCCCAGGCTGAACCATAGTTGTCGCGAAATACCGCCGTTCTGTTTGAATGTAGTCTCTGAGAGTTTGTATAACAACCTTGTCGCATCGAGTAATTTATTTATTTAGCGACGTAAGCTGTCGGATCGGTCGGGGTGCATGGCATCTGACGCGGGCGCAGCGATCACGACGGCATGGAACGGTCAGGTTCCAATGAGGCGCGGAGTCGGTAGCAAGCCAGCAGGGCAAGGCAAAGAGGAATGTATTAAGCTGTTGGTGAAGGGCAAGCAGGCTATGCATAAAACAAAAATGCTAGTGAATCTCGTGAATCCAGCAAGTATCGTCGTCACGTCACTTGGCACGCGTTGAGTCGTGTTTACTTTCTATCCTGTTAGGGCTTAGCGCCGTTCATGCCACTGCACTGTGCAGTCTGCGCGAGCCAATTGACCCCGGGTAGGTAGGTATGTAGGTAATCCGTATGGTACACGGCATTGGACGCCAATCGCGAGGCCAGAAACGACGAATCACCAGAGACTTGCCATGCACGGATAGATGCATGCAGAGAAAACGTCTCAACAAGCGTTAGAATTTAGCCATTGGCAAGCTCTAGCTATGACTACCTACTCTCATCAATTTTGTGAAGTTGAGCTATTCATCGGAACAGCTGCTGTTTTGCCTACCGCGCCAGTATACTGCACCTGTCCCTCGAAGTCATTTGACTGACTGTGGCGAGTTTCGAGGACTGCGGAACCGCGGAGGACGGAAGGACGGAGTCCAGACCGGACAACGACACAGACGCATCAGACGCAACGCAACTAATGCTCAAGGCTCGTCTGCGCTCCATGAGCATATGCATCTGAAGCAAGCCTTCTGCTGCCCCCCCACCGCCGCCGCCGCCTGCCCCCCCAAGTTGCGTTATTCGCATGGGCTGCCATGTCGTTGGAGCAGATACCAGACGAAATTGTTCAGCAACTTCTCTACCATGTGTCGCCCGAGGATAATCTGCGATGCTTTCAACTGCTGGCCCATCGCTACCACAGGCTAGGAGGCCAGAGTCTTCTCTGGCGATATCATTGCTGCACCAGGTTTAGGTACTGGAGTTCTGAGCATGAATTCCAAGAGAAGCTGCGTCAGACTGTGGCTACTGTCGAATGGAAGGAGCTATACATACTTCGAAAAACCCGGAACAGCCTCGTCTCCGAGTTTCTCGATGCCGTCTTGGCCTCCCAAGTGGGTCGTTTGCAGAACATGGAGCGCATATGTCGCCTGGGATACGATGCAAAGGACTTTCTGTTGGAGCAGTGCCAGTCACATGAATCAGTGTCAGATGTTCTTGCGAGAAGGTATAATAGCCAGCTCCAATCCTCGCCTCCCCTTCCCCTTCCACTCACTCCCCCGTGGTCAGCACAACTGTGACTAAGATTGTTCTGCTTTCTAGATATTTCAGCAATGCCATACTCGACAGCATACACCGAAGCATTGCCGTTGAGGAATGGTACAGGCTCGGTCTTAATGGCCACTCGCTTAACGCCCATGTCGTCGACCAGCGGGACCAGCGGCTGGAGAGGTCACTTAGCGCCTTCGACATGTTCGTACTACATGACCAGTTAGGTGATATCGATGACGTATGGTTTCCCTCGGCTTGCCAATCAGTGGCAATTGTTCCGGTGTCCTCAATACTGACTGGGTGTGATTAGATCTCGCAAATGCTCGATGAGACGGCTGCTCTGTTCCGAGTCGACTGTGAAGGATTTGAGGGATATACGACGCGACAGAAAGCCCTGGCGTTGAACCGGTGGATGCGCGCCAATCGCCTCACTGGCATGCAAAACCCGCAACGAAATTATCGAAATCTAAGAAATTGTTACATAGGCCAGGCACTACGACATGAGGATCATGAATCGACACCCCTCATATCCAGCGCCATATTCTGCAGCCTTGCGTCCAGAGTGGGTATCAACGCACAGTGCTGTGCCTTCCCAAGTCACGTTTATGCAATTGTTCTCGCTCGAATCGGATGGACACTTGACGATGTCCTCTTCGAAGGCAGGGGTCAACCCGAGCCTATGTATCTCGACCCTTATGGAACCGACGATGAAGTGCCAGCATCCGATTTACAAAGTCTGCTCGCTCAATCCCAAACAGACTCGGAGGCCTTTTTGGCACCCGCGCCCCCCATTTCCATGGTACGAAGAACCGCTCGAAACATCAAAGCGACTTTTGCCAGAATCCTGGAGTTGCAGGACAATGCACATCCGGAATTGAGCCAGCTGTTGCGGGGGAGTGCCGCCATGAACATCGATGCATCTTTGTATTCTGCTCTCTGGGCGTCTGTCATGCTGACTCCCTGCAATACTTTCGAATGGCATGATCGCCTAGCAAATCTTCTCAACCGTTCCGCGGTGGGGTGGCCCGAGGATGCTTGGCTGGTGGGAAGGTATCTCTATCACATGTATATCAGTTCTTACCACGCTCCGAACCCGAATCAGAGCTCTCAGATCCGCGATCCCAGGGAGCACTGGGAATTGCTTCGGCAGCAAGACAACATAATCCCGCCGGTATTTCGAAGAGAACAGGGAAGTCAAGCCATCCCTTTCAAAATTGGACAAGTATTTCGGCATCGAAGATATGGATGGATTGGTGTCATCACAGGCTGGTCCGACCAAAGTTTCATCAGACACATGGACAGTGCTGCCGCGACACTACAACCAACTGGTCAGAACAGCACGGCAATCCGGCCACCAAATCAGTTCTTTTTCATGTGCTTGTAAGACATCTTTCTTTCTCACGCCCCTTTTTTTTTTCCACCACCTAATTTCTGTCCATCTGCATCCGCAAACACGTACGTCTCTGGAGAAGAGCCAGATCTGACCTCACGAGAACTTGTAGTCCAAGCACTGGCTCGGAGCCGCACGTCGTTTCACCCGATAACATTGAGCTCATTCACGACCCCACACGCATTTCCGACGACATGTTTCCCATGGCGGGGAAGTTCTTCAAGCGCTTCGATGCGGAGACGTGTAGCTTTATATCGAACAACAAGGAGCAGTATCCTGATGACTAATGTAAATGACGTCCATGGCGACAGAGGAGAAGGGTTTTTCGGTTCTCGGTGTAATTTGTAATTTGCAGTACCGGCGTCCAAAGCTTGATTACAATACTCGGCATGTTAGGGATGCGAGGTCTAGGCATCGGCAGAATTGGTCAGAACTTAATCGAGGACACGTTAGCTAGGGTCTGGCAAGCACCTGTATGATCATTTTGGCAATTACGGGTAAGCCAACTACAATACATCTGAACACTTGTGTTGTTACTGTGCCGTTGAGGTTGATGCCTTCCTGTCTTCGCCACGTTTTCATGCATTTTCCCAGTTTTACATGCTATGTATGCTGTAGGTTTCTCAAGCGGGATCTTCACCGTTGTTTCTCTTCTCAGCAATATCACAGTATCATAACCCCGTGGTCTTGTTCATTACATATATTGCCATCCCTGGTAGGCATGTATATCATGAAGCCATACGAATAATGTCCTCTAATACACCCTTTTCTGCCAACTTCTTCGCCCAGCAATGCAATGCTCCGCCATAATCTCTTTTCCGATTCTTTACCCGTCGATCTTCCTCGTCTGCGGAAGCCAGCTCAGCACGGAATTCGTCGATGGCTGACTTGAGTTGAGCACGAAAACTCTGGTACATGTCGTATGCTTCGTCTACCTGCCACTCAGGACGTAATAAAGCGGACTTCATCCGAGCGGGCAACTTGGCGCTGTCAATATCATGTTGGCAGAGATGGTACTCGGCAAGTTGCCCTTCATTCTCAATGATCAATATAGGCTCATCGGCTGGTGTTATGTCGACAAATGTCGTGTTATTCTTCATGCGCGAGTCAATTGCTTGCAAGGCTGCTACCATGGAGGCAATGGTTTTTCTGAGATGATCGAATGAGTTGCGGCATACGGCGAGGAGATTGAATGACAGTTGGGTTCCTTCATACTGTAGCATTCTTGCCTCGATCTGCGGTTTGGCAACAGTCGTCCAGTCATTCCCATTTATTGAACCTACGCAGACACATGTCAGAGACGCGAATTCTCTTCACCATATCCTGCATACTACTACCGAGTGCAGAGACGAAACGAAAAAAAAAAGAATCGAGAGACTTCTCACCAATTTCATGTGGCTTGCTACGCAGACCATCCAGCTCCCACACAAGCCCGTCATAGGGCACGTAGGCGATAAAATGATACCCATATTCGAGAGACGCTTTCTTCTTCTTCCCACCCCTTTTCCGAGCTTTACTCGAATCCTGTTTCCTCTTTTTCTGCGCCCTGGCGTCGTCATAATCATTTTCCAGACACAGATCCGCGTTCAGGTGATCCATGCGCCGCGTGAAGGAGTTGTGTATGCTGCGGATAAATTGGTTGCCACTGATTTTCTGGCCCCGTATTGAAGAACCGAGGTGCTCGGTGGCGTCCTTGAATTCAGTCAACTGCTGACCCAAGTCGATGTCCGGGGCATTCATTATAATGTTCAACAGCGCTACTGTAGCGCAGGCGTTGTCTGTTGTCTGAGGATGGGAGTCTCAACGAATTAGCTAGAGAGCCTATGTGAGTGGCCTAATTTATCTCAGTTTCGAATCCTCTCGAATGTAGGGCTAGAGAGAGAGGCCGAGACGGTCCGCGATGAAGGAAACGTACCTGGTTTGCGAACCATAATTGAGTGTTTGTTTCATGGGGTTGTTCTTCTTCTTCATCCGCAGGGCCATACTGGAAGAGGAACACTAGCCCAAAGACTGGCTTTCTGCGCAATTTCTCAGTGTTTAGGACTGGGAGTTAAGAAACACAAAACCTGTTCACATTGCGTCGGGCCACTCACGAGACTGCATCTAGCGAGGTTTGATCCATGGTGAACAACTCTTGTACTTGAACATGCTTCACACTCAGATCTCGGAGGATAGCGTTGAAGAAAGCCTACGAAACGTTTAGAAGTGGCACACCTGCTTGCTGGTCTGCTCGCCTTCGCATCGTATGGACGATAAGAATGCGTAGCATTACGTAGATATGCTTGGAGGATGAGGGTCTTGGTCCATACCGGTTCCGATTCCACTTCACCCCAGCCCTGCCATTCTTCAATGTCTTGGGCAGTGAGCGAACCGCAGGCCTTCCGAAGAAGATCGCCCGCCTCACTCTCAGGACCATCTAGTGCAACTTCTGAGGCCTTGCGCTTGGGATTCCTTCTCGGCTCCTCCATCGCTACTCTTATTTGCAAATGCCTTGGTGGCTGGTACCGGAGTTGGAAATTTTCATGGGAAGCATCAGGATAGGCGAATGGATAAGAGCGGCCGACTTTGAGCGACCGTGGAGATATACCGGGCCACCGGCAATATAAAGAAGCGTATTCCAGTAGTCTATCGTGGAAGTACGACGAGCCTCATCAGTCAGGGAATTGATCGCCGGGCAAAGATGACCTGGAGTCGACCGCGATGAGCAAAAGGGAGAAGAGGAAGCTTGCTGAAGACTGATCTAATCGCAAACCACGACGAGAATGCGACGTACGGGAAAGTGGATCGCTTCTACATACTCTGTATAACCTCAAGGCTCCATTATCGTCCAGCAGCTCACGCAGCGATTCGACGATTGTTACGGGTGCAAATCGAAATCGAGTGCCTTATTAATCCCATCAAGCATTACTGGAAAGACTCGGGGGCATTCGGATGCTGTCAGTGTGTCACGCAACGCGCGGTCCAACACCTGACGTCGTGTTGCAGTGGGTCCCGTTGGAGGAGGCAGCTAATGATGTATGTACATATGTACATACACAGTAGCCTCACATCTGAGAGAGCGCGTACATATTATATCATAACAGAGTTTGGCTGGCGCGTTTTTTTTATACCAAAGAAAGCCGATATGGCCATTCTCACAGTATTTTAGACACAGACACCATCACCTATCTTTTATAAAAGAGAAATACTCTGTACTCCGTACTCTGTATTCACTACAGAGTACATGCATGATGTGTCGGAATCGATAGCGTCTCACAGGCTGCAGCCTACAGGCCTTATCGATTGGTAGCCACGAGCGCGTCCAGGACTCCAGCCTCTCCACTTCCCGCAACGTACAAAGGTACGCACGCGGCACAGAAAAGTTGCCCAAACAAGCTACAACAAGCTCAGAGGCTCATCGTGGACTTACTTTTATCTAGACTTGCATCCAGACTGCATCCAGACTGTATCCAACACCCAGATGCACACGACATTACCGCTGCTCTGAGCCTCCGCAAAGCTTGTCTCCAGCACGCTTCACGAGCACACTTGCCATCTCGCGTTCGATGCTTTTGCCCTCGGAGCTGCAAACACGGAATGCAATGAACAGGACTCCGCGCATGCGGTCTGACTTTCCAGACACTCCAGGCCCTGCTACGCGACGGCGACAAAATGTTCTGTCAACGCCCACTCCTGCCGGCGCCGTGTCTCCAAATGACCCCTTCACCAGATCACCTGCCCTTCCTCTAGCCCCCCAAGGGCCCATCGCGCGCCGGGCAAACAACCAGCCCAGAATTCCTCTAACCTTTGTCGACGCTCCGTCACAGCGCCTGTATACCTTTGCTGTGTACATGATATTATGGGCATGGAAGATTTACGACTGGCTCCAGGTGATCGAAGAAGGAGATGCCTCTTTTTTGCTTTTTTTCAAGTGGATCATCATTGACTTCGCTTTCCTGTTCGGTTTGCCTGAGCTCAAAATCCCCTGGTTGGAGCTTAGCCAATTCACGTCGATAATACTCTTTGTTGGACACCTAGTTCTCAATTATATGCTGATGTTTAACATTCCCGTGAGTCATTCCGTAATTCGCATTCTGCGAAGTACCCTTCATGAGGGAGCAGAATGGATACGACTTGAAACGAGACTGACCGAGAACCTTCTATAAATAGTTGCCGTGGCAGACGTGGCTCCTCGGATTTGCAAAGGTCTTGTACGATCGCGAAATTTCCATATCCGAGCATAATGTCAAGATTTCAAGAATTCTGAACAACCACTCTTTAATCATGGGAAAGCAAATCATCAACATACTTCCGGAAGGCTCAGCCATTCTAAATCCAAGCGCGACTCCGTTTTGCCTTCGCCACAACAATAAGATGGGCGTTTCCTTGCCAATCTTCTTGAATGCCACGATACCCGCTGAAGTGGAGCTTATCCGGATCGACCTTGACACCAACAAGCAGGAGACTGTGAAACTACCGAACCGAGAGATCAATCAAATCGCCAAAGCCATCCGTGAATATAACGCTGACCCAGACGATGATGGGTTCTACTGGGAACACGTTGTCAAGAAGCCTGGAGTGTACCGCCTCGGCAAAGTTTTGGACGAATACAAGCTCGAAGTCCAGCGTACTGCAAAGGACACTTACGTTGTTCCGTGCCCCAAGGCAAGGTTTCAAGACACTGAATCTCCTGAACGGTGCATCCGCGATTTGTCAGACCTGTCGCTCGAGGTCCACGGCACACCACCTTTGAAAATCGTATACAGCCGGGCGGTGAACGGCAAAAACCACGATTTTCGATATCAGAGCTTGCAGCCTGAGGGCTTTACATCGCCCCTCATTACTGGAACAAATGTTCCTGCAGTGGATGGTGTCGAAGACTTTTCTTGGATTCGACCAGCAACGGTCATGGTTGGCCTGAACGAATCTCTTACCTCTGCAGGAGAATGGGAATATACCATTGAGGAAGTACATGATGCCTTCAATAACGTCATCAAGTACGAAAAGCCCAAGAAAGATGCAAAGCCCAAGAAAGATGCAAAGGCATCTCAGATAAAAGGCTTGGCTCAGAAATTCCTCGTAAAGGCACGACCAAAGGTGCGCCTGCAGTATTGTGACTTCAGAGAGCCTTTGAAAGTGGCAAAGGGCCGATCGAGGTCACTCCCTGTTCATTTGGACCTCGCTAAGGGTCAAACATCATCACATGAAATCACCTGGGAATTCTCGCCCCTCGATACCCTCACTAAGACTGGAGAGCACGGTGATAAATCTTCGATCCACCACCACTCGGCCAAACACGCAAAAGACAGGGCTCTCATCTCTAAGCCCGGTCTGTACACACTGAAATCAGTGTGGAGCGGGTTATGCGAGGGCGAGATCGATGAGCCGTCTTCGTGTCTGCTCCTGAATCCCTTGGAGCCGCATTTGTCCATCCGGTCCGAAGAGATCCCTGACAAATGCGCTGGCAATTCCATCGGTCTTCGTGTGGACTTGGATCTGGTAGGAACTCAACCTTTCGTTGTGAATTACGACATCATCGCGGATGGCGAAGTTGAACACCAAACATTGAACGTTCCGGGCCTGCGATCACAGATTGAACTCATACCTAAGAAGGCTGGACATCACAAGTATGTGTTTACATCGATCAGCGATGCCGTGTACCGTGATCTCGCTTTGTCAGGCGATGACATGGTCCTTGAACAAGAGGTGAAGCCTGCGGCCTCGGCGAAGATTGCCCACTCCCGAGATGTGATCAATGCTTGCCTGGACTCTGCCGCCGTCGTCAAAGTAGCACTCAACGGTGACCCTCCGTTTAGCTTGGAGTGGGAGACCGTGTACGATGGCAAAAGGACGATCGAGAAAGCGCACGATTTAAATGATACCTTGTTCAAGATTAAGACTCCCATCCTGACCAAGGGTGGTGAGTACATTCTTGCTTTGAGCAGCGTGCAAGACAAGCGCGGATGTCGCACCTTTTTGCAAGATCAGATCAAAATCGCGGTTCGTCGTCAACATCCACGAGGAGGGTTTGGTCTGATCGAGCAAAAGCATTCCATCTCGGCCGTTGAGGACTCGTCTCTGCGATTGCCTATTCGTCTTCAAGGCGAGCCGCCTTGGACGGTACATTATCGGAACTTGAACGTGTCTGAGAGCTTTTTTGTCAAGACTGCAATCACCGTGAACGACTACATTCCCGTCAAATCTCAAGGCATCTACGAAATTTTTAGTGTCAAGGACAGCCACTGCAAGGGCACCGTGGACATGCAGGCCTCCACATTCCGTGTGGACTGGTATCCTCGGCCTGAACTCTCCGTGGTGGAGACCGAAAGCATGACAAAGGGCGCAAATGGGTTTGTCAAGCAAGATGTATGCGAAGGCGACATAGATGGGTTTGAGGTCGGCTTGCAAGGTGTGTGAACATTTCACGCTCGTGCAGAAATTGGTGTTTAAATATGACTACTAACGCAATTACAGGATCTCCGCCGTATCATGTTTCGTTCGAGATTAAGCATAGAACTCCTCAAGGCTCCAATGCGAAGTCTCCCCTCAAGGAATTCGATGCCGCACTATCCAAGGCGTCGATATCCATGGACACTGCCAAGCCTGGTGATTATACGTACAACTTTGTCGAGTTAGAAGATAATCGCTATAGCAGCGATAAGAAATTTAAGCCGCTAGTTGTGCAGCAGCGTGTCCATGCCAAGCCAACGGCGCTCTTCTCGAAGCCTGGTCAGTCCTTCAAGTACTGCGCGCAGGAGCAGGATCACGAGGATAGCATTCCCATTGCCTTGACTGGTGTCCCTCCCTTCTATGTCGAAGTTGAAGTGAAGCATCAGTCTGGCTCAGTACCCGAGGTTTATCGCATTCCTTCCATCAACTCTCATCAATATTCAATGCCCATTCCAAGAGAACATCTTCGTCTCGGCACCCAACAGCTCCGCATAAGACGCGTCCGCGACGCCAAGGGCTGCCAGCAAAAGTACGAAATCAACGCACCCAGTGTCCAGATCCAGCTATTCGATGCCCCCTCAATCTACCCTCTGGAGACCCGGGAGGACTTCTGCATAGGCGAACGAATTGCCTATACACTATCCGGAACACCGCCATTCGACGTCACATATGACTTTAACGGTCGATGGAACGCCAAGTCATCCACCACCAACTTTCGCCGTGTCGCCGAAAAGCCTGGCGACTTTACCATTGTCAACATTTCTGATAAAGCAAGCGACTGTCGGGCGGCAGTTAACCTGCACAAGAAGATTCATCCTCTCCCAAGCGTTCAAATTAGTCGTGGAAAACAGTCGCGGGTGGATATCCATGAGGGCAACGAGGTCGACATACTCTTTGAGTTCTGGGGCACGCCTCCTTTTGAATTCACTTACACCAGAAGCACGAATGCCAAGAGAGGCCATCGAAGTGTCGTCATTGAAACCAGACATGAAATTTCGTACGAGCACAGCAAGGTCATTAAAGCCAGCCAAGAAGGCACCTACGAAGTGGTAGCGATCAAGGATAAATTCTGCTCCTTTTCCACTCAACAGGCTGCCGAGAAGAAGAAGAGTTAATTCTGGTGGGTGGGTGGGTGAATTGTTTCAATTTTGAAGAAGAGGAGGTCAGATGACTGGCGAAAAAGACGGAAGGGTTGATGCCGTCATTGCTGTGTAGAGGAAGTCCCAACTTTTGGGACTTCGGGGATGACCACAGGGTGGCGGATGGAAGGAGAGCAAGACCAGTCGGGAATAAAACAGATTCTTTTTATTGTACATAAGCATATACCACGGAACCGGCGTTTGGATATTTTGGACTCGGGGGATCAAGGTCCTTAGATCAATGATTGATGTAACTACAGCAGCGTATTTCGTTGCTGTCTTCGTAGCCAGATCGTGTTGATGTGCAGGGCTAGTGTAGTACATACTAGTGTTCACCATGCGACATGGATCTGGACTGTCGTTGACCAGCTATGTACCTAGGTACCTAAGGTATGTATGTGTACTCCGTACATAGTATGTACACGTCTCTGGTTCAGAGCCCACATCAAAGCCAAGACGAAAGCCAAAAAAGGCGAGAAAGCACAACCTCATATAACCAACATTGCACAAAAGTCAAAGAAAGCTTGACCGTGACGCCATCAATCAGCATTCGAAAACGGGGACGTATCTCTTTCTTTAAGCATTTTGTCTTACTCGATAGACTCTTTTTGTCTAGCGGCGCATCTATGTAGATGGATTACCGCCTCTCGTATTTGTGCGGCATACTCTGTAGTACGACCCTTGAATGATGTCACACGAGTGGCATATGGAATGACTTCATTTGCGTCTTGACTTATTCTTTCTTTTTGTCCAAAGAGTTATTTCTTCAAGTTTCTCTAAAATAGTTATCAAACCGCCAAAACAGGAGAACTCCAGTCATGTTCAAACAGGACCTGGATTAGGTATATGCTCACTCAATCATCGCTAACCTCTATCCGTTTAACCAAATCACCACCCACCCGCGCAATTTCTAACAAGATAGCCTTCTGGTTCACCTGCACCATATCTAAAGTCGAGCCTTCCTCGACCTCGTCCTCATCCTTGGTTTCGACCGCCACTCCGCAAAAGTTATAAGGCAGGCCTACACGGAACTTTTGCCGCGGCTGCAACTTGGGATCCCAGATCGCTGCTATGACGGAGTCATCTGACGCGCCAGAGAAGAAGATGAGGGAATCTTGATATACGCGCTGCAATTCCTGGACGAGGACCGTCGTGGGGTGCGTCCGGGTGGGCAGAGGGATTCTACCGGTGCGCTCATCAAGGTTCTTGTATTGCGAGGGCTTTTTAAAGGAAGATGCAGCTGATGCTGCTAATGCTGCTTCTCGCTCAAGGGCCTGGGTGCACTTGGAGGATAGATGGAGCAAGATGTCGTAATCCTGAAGGGAGGTCTCAAAGAGCTTCGCCGGATCCAAGCGCAAGCCTTGATCTCGAACTAGTTTACAGGCCGCTTTGGCGAGGCGCGTCATGCGCGAGGCGACAAGTTTTGATGGGCTGTTCCGTGTGTATTCCTGTCCGGAATGGTCGCTGGATGTCGCGACAAACATGACCAGGTGATTCATGTGGGGGTCTCTCTGGCGCCAGGACTCGAGGGTGCGACGCATCGTGTTTCGCTCCTCGGTCGTTGTGGTTTCTGCAGAGTCGACTATCAGGGCTTCCTCGCGCCAGTCCCATCTCGATAGGAAGGAAAGGGTGCGTAGAAATCCGGACGATGGCGAGGCAGGCATTCTCCACGGATAAGGTTGCAGGAAGATGTGAAGCACGAACAGCTCAATCAGCTCGTCGCTGATGTGTCCGCGCAGCTTGTGCTTGCAAAACCACTGTTTGACTAGTCGAATCGTTTGCGACAGGGGCTGCAGACGCGTGCAGAACGTGGCAATGGTCTGCGTGTGCAAGGGAAGGGTCGTGTACTGCCATTTGAACGCTGCTAGAGCCTCGGCCGCCTCATCTCGGACGCGGGCGTCCATTGACTTGTTGAGTACCTGGCGCTGGAGAAGAGTCTCTTCAAGATCACAGTAGATTCTCAGCCGAAAAGCTGCGCCACTTTCATAGATGATATCCAGATACGCCAGGTTCTCCGTGCCAATTTCTCTGTTCTCGCGGCCCAGTTGCGTGGTCAAGGTGTCATTGGCAGCAGTGAGTCGCCTGTCGAAGTCAAGAAGAAACTCAACTTTGGCTTCTTGAATGGCAGTCAGGTTTTCAGGCCACCTGCTTGAAGCTTCGAAGAATAGGTTAACATCCATTGGTTCGATCGTATCCTTGTGGTATCCGAGTAGAGGTGGCTCTATAGATGAGTAGCGTGCCAGGGGTGAAACGGGTGACAGTTGACGGATTTGAAGTGGGAGTTCCTCCAGGTTGCGTATGTCAGTCTCGAACGTAGCGAAGGCGCGTCGAGCAGCATCAAAAGCCTCCTTGTCCAAATGAGAGAGACCTAGTAACGATGAGAAACCACTCCCGTGTATTATAATTTCGTCCTTGGCAACGCCCAGGTGCCTTTTCAGGGAGTAGGAAGCTATTTCGTGGCAGATCTGAAACGGCATCTTGGCGCTCCATTCGACACACTCAAGAATACTTCCATCCTTGAATCGACGGAGCTCTGCCTTGTCGCCCCAGAATTGTCTGAACGCCGCAGCTTCCTTCTCTTCCTCTGCGGGGGGGCCGTATTCCATTTGTCGCGGCATGTGCGCCGGGTCGAACATAACTGCCACCAAGAGTCTTGTCGGCAGATTTGAGCCCGATGCAGACAGCGCCCAAGGTTTCATGGGTTGTTGTTGCACGTGAACCAGCTGTGCTCGGTTGCCAAATGCTCTTTTCAGCACCCTGTGGACCTCGAGGCTAAATTTCCAAACAGCGCTGCTCCGATCTGTAGAGTGTTCAAATTTGGAGAGGTCAAGCTTGTTGAAATCCATGACAGCATCGAAAACTTGGAAAGGGAGATCTGCTTTCATGATAAAGGTCGGCTGGAATTTGTCCGCATTTTCGTCGGCCAGCAAGTCGGAAGTCGATTTCGCGTAACTTCGTAGGAGATCGGCCGACGATGGGCTCATCTTGTAAAGGATGTTGATCTTTCTTGTGGGGTCGAACATAACGGGGCCCGACTCGCGAATCGTTTTGATATCAATGTCGGATGCGCCAAATGCAAAAGGTCTCTTGACGAAATCCGTGATGGAGAGAAACTGTATTCCAGCCTTGAATAATTCTGTGCTACTCAAGAAATTGGAAAGCGCAGCTTGCCCATTTCTGCCGCCCATCTGCAATAGCAGAGCGAGCATAGTCGACCATTCGAAGTGACCAAATCCACCGTGGGAAATAGTGCCGTCAAATCCACGCTGTTGGAGCCATGTTCGCCCCAAGATGCAAGCGTCCGGGAAAGCCGGGCACTCATTTTTGGCATGTGCCAGAACCCTCAAGTACTGAATGAAAGCCATCTCCCCATTGATTGTCGAATTATAAAACGGCGAGGCCAACGAACTGCTTTTCTTTTCATCAGAGCTGCCCAGGCGTGTGCAGTTTGCGGAGGGCGTGAGCTTTGCCCACGGAAACATTTTGTCCGGTGCGCAGGGGATTAGACGAATATAGTAGCTTTTTTTCTGTGTGTCCTTCTTGGCAGATACAGGTTTTCCCTCTTCGGCAGTGTTGCCAGCGTCGATGGCCACATTTGCCAAGAGACGAAGCACCAGAACCGGCAGAAGAGGGTTTTCGTTGAGATATTCGAAATCGGTTTTGACAATGTCACCCATCGATTTTCGCACATGCGCAGCAATGTGAGCGATGAAATAGGCTCTTCGGTAGAAATATCGCATATCTAGGTAATCTTTATCCTGGAACAGAGACGCTGGCATTTGCGCCACCATGTCAATTCCCACGCATGGTTGAGACTTGGTCATCGTTCTGAGGACGTAGCTCCCGACCACATTGCACTGCGATGGCTTGGAGTAGGCAACCTTGTATGGCGAATCTTTGCTAGGTTTGGGATCTGGATACGGCACCACAATACGATGCTCTTTCTCGAACTTGCTGGTCGCTTGGGCAATCTGATCCGTCCTGTTAGTTTACTACACTAAGTTCAGCAATGGTAAAGCCGAGGTTTCGGAACGCACCGGGAGGGGGCCATGCGGCTCTATTGAATCCACGATTGTCTTGAGCCGAAATAATTGGGCATCTACATCTTGCAGTGTTGTGGCGCAATTGATCTTGGTCTCCTTGAGCAGCTCATCGGTTTGGAGAACAAAAGTGCTAGCCGTCGAGACTTGGGCGGTGCTGCGAGACTCGAAGTCGATGAGATTGTTATGTCGTAAACCAGCACTGCCATGGTCTATCTTTCGGCGCTTGAACCCAGATTCCATAGCTTTGATTCACGGTTTGAGGTCGCGCGTGGGAACTCGTGTTGCGCCGAAAGATGGCATGTCTTCGCCGTTCGGATGTACCAATAATTTTTTGTATTTTTGGCGGGTTCTTTTTTTCGTCAGAGGGCGGCTCGTGGCCCGCCGGGCGATAAGTTGATAAGCCAGCCTCCAGGAGCGCTATGTACCTGAAGTGGGGTTTCAAACTCTCAAACTTACAAACACAGCAACGCGGCTGTCAGATTAGGTAGGTATGTACGGAGTACTCCGTACATACATTCCTCCTTGTACGAAGTATGTATACATTAGGTAGGTACTTCCCATCATATTTGACGGTTTGATCTACCTCATTGTATTTTTTCTGCCTACATGTATACCGTGTCTAAGTGGAACGCAACCTTGGACTCTACGGAAGTACGGGCCAGAATTTAGAACCCAATGGCTCCACCCTCGCAAAGCATCAGCAGCCGAAAGCCAGAACTTTAGGTACTCCGTAGAAGCAGTTTGACCTACTCCATAAAAGCACTGATGAGTCAAGTTATTTCGAGGCGCGACTCTTCACATGCTGGCCCATCAGTGTTGTTGGTTACAACTCATATGTCCTGTACCTACATACAAACCCACAAACGTGGCGAGTGTTCTGCGGGACACGGAGAGTGAAAGGATTCTTTAGTGGGTTTCCGGAGTAATCGTTACCTACCTAGGTACCTAGGTATGTAGCCCGTAGGATTGTTGATGCCATCAATCTTATGGAGTACCAACTTCCGAGCCGAAGCTTCCGGGGCTGCTTTACCCTTCTCTCGCTCTCTGACTTTGTCTCTTTTTCCATTGTCTCTCGTTATCGCAGGGTACATATAGGGTTATATAGAAGCACAAAACCAGTGGCCAGTTGGCTACACCACTCTTTTGTGCAACAATATTCCATGTTATATGTATGATACCATCATGTACGGAGTACACAGAATACGCTAAAAAGAAGGATTCAACTCCTCCAAACATAGGATGCCGATCCGCTGGATCCGGAGCAACAACTCACAAGTGAGTCTTCTCTGCCAAGCTTAGTATGTATGTCACTGCCAACTGATAGGTGACATGTTGGCTGTAGCACGACAATTGCCTAAATGGACATGTCTGCTCCGTACGGCGCAAGAAACGGAGGTGGGAATAGCGCGAGACTCCGAGAGTCAAGAAGTGTCGTCTGACCGCTCATTGAGCCGGCTGGAGATGCTAATGCCGGTTTCTTATTCCGTAGTATGTATTCGAGACTGCGTTAGACTCTCGGTTGGCGCAATATAAAGCGCGGGTGCACCCCCCAGATGCCATTTTCCTATTCTCCACTACATTCTAACTACTTCAACTTTTTCAGGAAGCAAGCTCGTCAATTGTTCAACATACACAAGATGAAGTTCAGCACTATTCTCGGCACATTTGCCCTTTCTACCCTCGAGGCCTACAGTGCCTATGCCAGCCCACTCAACTCTGACTCCCTGGGTCAGCCATTGGAAGGTAGGGCAGTTGAGTACTGCTGTGTGCAAGTGTAAGTTGTTCTTTCTGTGTACAAATATACACATAGATGGTGTCGACAGCGTTAGAGCCTGAGGCACCTCTTGTCCATTTGTCTACACCTTTTGGCTCACGCTAGACCAAAACAATAGAAAATCTATGAACAACGTGGTAAAAAAGTTTGTTCCCTGGTTCGGAGATACAGAAGATGTCACCTCATTCGGCGCGTGCATAGTCTCCGTCGTTCAAGGCCGCACGCGACCGAGCCAAGGCGGCTGCAGCGAGTGGAGGGGGAAAACCGAATTATGTTCAGCACAGCTAGATCCTCAGGTCACGATCCAGGCTGCGAGTGTTTGCCAGTAGAAAATGTGACATAGGACTGCATGGCCATGCTATGCCATGGTTTGTACTACATGAGTTGCAATATGGGACCATGGCGAAAGCCGACAGGTTGGGGTCGTATGATAAGCTTCGGAAGAATGCTATTCCAATCCGCCGCTTGTGGCACAGGCTCTCTACCTTCGCCGCTGTACCTTGCAACTTTCTACACAGCTTTCAGTCCAGCTATGTACATATGTAGTTCACTTATGGAATACATAAAACGGTGCAAAATGCATCAACTATACTTCTAAATGTATACTTCTATATGCATCGTGAGAGAGCTCTGATTTTCCTGGTCGATTTTTGGAAGAATTGATACGCGCAAGCATCAAAGCGTTGGAGGAAATATCGATCAGTGGTTACAAATTGAACAAATGTTATTGCTGCTCACTGCCTATGCCAATCCGATTCTCGATTGCCCCCATTATCATGATCGATGATTTGGAATCTGCGTGTTCTATTACGCATTTCGTAATTCGTCCTGGTGAAGGTACACATGCACAAGCTGAGTCTACACCCCATCTTCAAATCACCATATCATCTCTGCCCATTCCTGAAAATCGTCCTTCAAAAGTAACAGCAGTACAGTCGCTCACACCCTTTTTCTTTCCATGGTAACATTCGCTGCATTGCTTTCCATTTGCAATCTAAGTGGCGCGGATGACCCGGTACAGTCTCCCTTGAGAGATCTTCCCACCAAGACATTTGACAAGCAATTCATGCGTGTTTCTGAGATCGCATTTATCACAGGGTATATAGGGAGGGGTATGTGCCCAGACCATGACAGTATGTTCAGCACAAACCAGTGGCCAGTGCCACGGCACTTAAGTCAAGAAAAAACGTGTCGAGTTCTCTGCACGCATTTCTGCAGAGGTCAGGGATGTGAAAATTGTTGATCAGATTGTGTAGAATTATCCAGCGTTGAACTATCACACAGATATAGATTGATGAGCAATTGGCGGCGACATTGCGGTGTGGCCGTCGCGCAACTTAATTCTTGCCGTTTTGGCGACGCGTTTTGGACGTTCCCAGCATGATGTTATTGTACGAGGCTACGAGCATCGACCTGAGTCCCTCGAAGATGATTGGCCAGCGACACAGTCAGGTGGTTCGTCAGGTGGTTCGTCAGGTGGTTCGTCAGGTGGTTCGTCAGGTTGTCTGCTATGTAAGGTATGTACAGTTGTTGTTGTTGTTGTTGTGTATTTTACACCACTGCGTCCCAGTTTTGGGCATATGTACTAGGGTGTGCAGGGCTAATCCCCGGGTAAGTGTTCTAGTATGTACAAGTACAAGCCAGACCTCCCCTAGAAAGATGCGATCCAGCCCACCAGGCAGCATAAGGTACATATGTACAGTATGGACCAACTTGCTATGTAGCTACATACCAGGTAGTTAGGTACCTTGGATAGGAGGTAGCTAGTGCCACCAGCTACCTTTTCAACCACAACCAATGCTTGTGGAACGAACATTACTTTCAAGCTTCAAGTGCATCGTCTGCTGCTTGTCTCTTCTTATCACTATACTCTTGCGCTTCCACGTGTGAACATTGTGTAGCCTCTTGAGTCTTTTCTTTTTGCCTTTCACTTCTTCTTTCTCTGCCCTCTTAACGTTGGCTATATTCTAAAACACCTCGCTTGCTCGTCGCTCATCGCTCATCCGTATACCACAAGTCTCATATTCATGTTCGATCCTTCCGCTCCAAATTATCGAGAATGGAGTGTACCATGTCAAGATCTTATTACCCGAGGTAGTGACCGAGATTGGTCTCGCCCAAAGCAATGTCTTTTGCAGGCCTCTCATAAAAACACTGGACCGCGTTCCTTGATTGACATGGCGATGCACGTTGTTGCTGACAACATCGGAGACATTACTGAGACGCATCTGCAAGCCATTTCAGGTAGACTTCTATGGCGCATTTGGAGACTGCTTGAAGCGAGGTCAGTGAGCGTGGCATCCTGTCTGGCGTCTTTTGTGCCATCAGATCAGGTGTCTTTCCCTAAAAGTAAAGGGCCTTCTGGTATCATAAGTCTTATCCGAACATTGACTCGTTTGCGCAAGCAGAGCCTGGGACTAAAATTAAAGTAGAGGCGTGTGCTTGCACGTTTGGAAACTATTTTCCAAGACCATGGCCAACGCACATGAAGACATATCAATTAGTCTATACCGATTCACGAAACATATTCAACGCCCAGCGAGTGCACTCAAAGTCTATACCCAGCCTCTACTATCTCCGACATTAGATTTTCTGTCACATTTGGTCATCAGCGGAGGCTGTCGTTTCAGCGCTAATTAAATGCTGTGCTTGGCCGAATTGAAGAATCTTGGTGCGTTAGAACTCATACAGGCAGCGGGTCTGCCGGGAGTTCAGTTTCCGGAAGTGAGCGATAGACTACTTCGAGGTTGGTCTGAAGTAGATGGCCCCTTTCCCCTTCTGAGAGTTCTTCGTGTACGAACCGAGGGGAACGTCACGCAAGACTCGCTCAGGTGGGTGACAAAGTTTCCCTCGCTCGCGATCTACGACGTCACGGGGGACTGGAACGATTGGGAGGATGCTCAGGCCTTCGCTCTCCAATATGGCTGGAAACTTTGTATGCCAGCTACTTACGAGGATGAATCACTGCGGCAATACATGATGATGCTTGACACCATTGAGAGGCCTCAATATATCGACATGAGAAACAAGGCCGCAAGAGTTGATGCACATCTCAAATTTCTCTGCGACGATCCTCGATATTCCGTCGAATGTGTCACAAACCGTCAGGCCCCACCTATCGCAGGGTATATAGGGGCATCTACAAGCACAGAACAGTGGCCAGACGGCTGCGCCCACTCTTTTGTGCAAAACCACCCCTCTTGGACTGTTTGACCGGCACGACCAAAGCATGCATGCCAACTTGGGATCTCGACGCCTCAAAAATAGAGTTGTCATCTTGTCATACATTGCCGTTTGAGGCCTGGGCCTTTTGGCTGTGTTCGCTCATCGGTCAATCCTGTGGCGATGAGGACCTACGTTCTCTCGGATGCAATATCGACACGCAAGCACTGGCCGGGCCCTATGTCTTGCCCTCCAGGCCAATGGTGAGTCTGTGTTTGGGCCATAACGGTCGAAATGTCATGGTCTGGGCTTTGCCCAGCCCTCAGCAATATAGGTGTCAATTGTACAGAGTTCAGAAACTTGTACAATGCGTATTCTTTTGTTGTCTTCCATGGCGCAACGGAATTGGGCACATCACCCAGACGGCGGCGCAGACACCCGCGATTGGCTCTTGGAGCCAGGCCATCACACGAAATGAAACCATTGACACTCCAATATATGTCCTTCGAAGGTTTTATCCGAGAAGGCAAAATATCTTTATCAGATGCGGCATTGCGAACCAGAAGGGTACGCTCACGCCGGTGCCTTCGCGGGCGGGAACAACATGCACTAAGCGTGCAAGAAGTGATGCGTCAAGTGTTTCGCAAGAACCTATTATTCTACGGAGCAAGAAGAGACAACGGCTCGGTGACATGCTCCAGACATTCTACTGAAAGAGAGAGGTAGGTGGAGAGATGAAACAGATCAAGATACGATTCACATGTCCACCCGCAATTTCTCTCGAAGTGGCTGTTCTCCTGTCCGTCATGTGTTCTCGTACAAATTACAATCCAGGAAAGCTAGAAAGGTACATGCACGAGATGGATTCTGGGATCTGTGCAGAGTACCATGATGCGATTAGTGAGTAATAGAAGCAGATTTCATGAGGATGCCCGCAGTATTGCGAGCTAAGGGAGAGGTCGCATGAAAGGAGTCTATGTAATGGTCTTGGCCAGCAACCTTAGGTGTCGATTGTAGGAATCCCAGGGACTTGTAATCTGAACAACGCGTATTCTTTCATCATCATCTGCATGGCGCAAAACTTCTTGGGCCCAGGAAAGTTACGGCGCGCCTACTGTGCGCACCGACGCAGCGACTACATACATAGTGTTGTGTTACCCCCTGCGAGTGAAGACTGTAGCATCTTCACCTTGAGGCTTGGGCTCATGCTGGGCGGATGGGAATGTCGACATGTCAGGGATAAACAGTCTTGGCTCACGTCAGGCTGCGAATTCTAAGGGCCGTTCGGCCTTCCTCGAATTTTGCACGCTCCACGTGTCCCATTTCGCAGGTTCACCAGTGGCCACCCATTGTGCCGCAAGGGCCAGGTACAATTTACAGATTCATGATGTGAGATGTGCCGTCGAGTAAATATTTATCTGAGCCACGAGCGCACAAGACGCATGCAGAGCAGATGGTAAGATCGACGATTGAAGTCCCTTCTTTCCTCCAGTTTCCCCTCCAGTCGCATCCATTGAAATGAAAGCCAGAGTGAATATGAAGGATTAATTTTTTCTAGTAGGTTGAAGAAGGAAGGAAAAAGAGAACAGAACGAGGGGGGACGAAGGGTGAAAAAGTAGTGCGCTGAACCGATGAAAAAAACTGGATCGGGAAGAAGGATAAGCCGGGTCCGCGCTTTACGGGTGGTTGAAATGCCGCTCTTCTTACTGGTTCGAACCGTGGTGGAGAGACCAGGGGTCCGTGAAACAAAGGGACTTTCACCTGATGTGACTTGATGATCATGGAATCGGTGAGCTAAACGCCGGATGTATACATACCTAGAAGCGCCTGTAAAATCGACCTAAGCCAAAGGTTGTTCGCAATGGTGCTGTGAGAAATCATAGTTATCTGTTTCCTCGTCTCAGAGCCAGCATGCTAGGCCGGCACACAGGAAAATTCCATTTCCGTGGCAATTCCATGTTCCATTTGGTGTACATATGTACCTGGTACGTACGTGGCAATTCGGGGCGAGCAAAACTATTCGCCAAGCAAGTTTTCGCAGCAGAAGTTTTGAAAAAGCGGATTCTTACCCCATCTGGCTAGCGCGCTTGATTGCCACACTCCCACGCACCCGCACGCCCGCTTACCCGCACACCTGCCTTACACGTAAATCACATTGTACCTACCTGCTTTATGGCACATTATCAAGTCACGATTTTCGATGTTTATTTTGAAAGTGTATGTTGGACAAGCAAGGGGAAACAATATCAGACAATGCAAATTATATGAAGATGAGCAAAGTTCGTCCATTCAGAGGTGATATGTGCGCAGGCGACTCCGGATTTGATGCCTGGTTCCAGCCTCCTTTGGCCAAGTCAATCAGGGAATGCAAACACCATGGCACGACCTCTTCATGTTTCTCGGAACAAGATATGGGATCTTCGATCGTGAATCTACCATTTTATGTGCGTCTTTGCGCGGCTGATGCTCGAATTGAGCCGCTGTCCGCCATCTGAATCTGGTGTTGACGGCAGCTATGGGCTCGGTTCCAGTGAGCCTTGTGAAGTACTCTGGGCAATGCACTGGATAGGAAATGGGACACTGGAAGCCCCTACATATTACATGGCGAGGTCGGTGCTTCTGCTACGGGACTGTGTACTGCCGTCCGATTCGAAGCTTCTCAATTGATTCGAATGTCATTGAAGCCTTGAAGAGCGAGGATGTGGAAATTGGAATTGGCTCGCCTACGAAGTGTGCGTCAGTCACTGTTCCGTGTAGAAAGACCGCTTCGCTGTGAAATTCGATGATAGAACACGATGCGCGAGAGCCGAAATCGACGAGTTTGTGTGTTGATGGTTGATGAATTGACGTTGACCGTTGTCGAAGACAAGCGAATAGTGAGCGTGGGGCGTGGCCGTATGGCCGACCCACTTTTCAAAACTTTCTGTTGCGAAAATTTGCCTGGCGAATAGTTTTGCTCTTCAGGGCTCAGGCACGATTCAAGAACAACAGCAGAGGACCCCGCTACCCCGCCTTCAATTGCCACCAGGCGGTGCCCTTCACTTCCAGTTTCTGTCTGTTGCGCAGCAGCTGCTGCCCCCCTAATACTTACCTGCATATCAAGGCACCTGCTTCTTACTTGTTCGCCCACGTAATAAAGCAAATACCTGCTGTTGCGCCGCGAGTTGCACAAATAAAGCCTAACGCCTTTTCAATCGCCGCGCTCTTGTTCAGTCATCATGGCAGGCGGCCCATCAGCAAGCGTTCGTGGCCGTGCGGGGAAGTATAACAAGCCTTCAAGAGGAGGTAAGTGCACAAAGCTTGACGACAAAGAAAAAGAAATATTCCCCTTTTTTTCATAACATGGCTGGCTGACTGGCTCTTTCTGTAGGTGGTAAGAAGTTCTCTCGCGAACTCCAGCCTGTGGATGCCGATGGGAACGAAATCAGCATGTGGGCAGCCAATAATGCAGGAAACCGGTCCGACGAGGAGGAGGAAGACTCTGAGGAAGACTCCGAAGAAGACAGTGACGACCAGGATGCCGCGAAGACTCCAGCTGGAGCTGAGAACCGGGACGATCGCAAGGCACTGAAAAAGGCTCGCAAGGAGGCTGCTGTTGCCAAGCAAAAGCTCCGTATTGTTGAAGTCGGAGATTTGCCCTCTAGCGATGATGAGAGCGATAATGATATGCCTGTTAACCCCAACCACTCAAAGGCCGCTCGGAAACAGACCCAGGCCGAGGTTGAGCCAGTCGACGAAATCGCCGAGGGCGTCGAGAAGATGAGCGTGCCCGGGAATCGTAAGGAGAGGGAGGCCGCGGAAGCTGCTGCCGCCAAGGAGAGATACATGAAGTTACATGCAGAGGGGAAGACGGACCAGGCCAAGGCTGATATAGCTCGTCTCAAGCTCATTCGAGAGCAGCGCGCAGCTGATGCTGCAAGAAGACAGGCAAGTACTACGCATGTTCGCACGGAGATGTTGCCGTATTTCGGCTGCTCGTCTTCTAAATTTGTGATTTGTCTAACTTATATATGAGCTACAGGCCGAGAAGGAAGAACGAGATGAGCAAGAAAAGACTCGAAAAGCAGAAATTGAGGCAAGGGACGCCAAGAAGCGCGAGGCTGCTGCAGGACCCAAAAAGGCCAGCAAAAAGAAGTGAGCGAGGCAACTCAGAGCAAAGCACTTGTCTGTAGTTGGACGGTCATGTTATCAGGAGACGATATACCACAGTGCGTTTTCGACGGAAAGTAGCTGCCCTTTAAGCGCGCAGTCCTTTCCCGTCCCGTTAGTCATCGAGTCTACGAGCGAGGGCCTAAACTTAAGGTGCCAGGGAAAAGATTTGATCTTCAGGATAGTAAAATTAGATGTATTCACTTGAATAGACGATCATAGTAAGCCGGCCATTCAGGGAGTGTACCTAAGTCATTGGATAAGCTTTAAAGTCGCGTGAAGCTCGAGGACCATGTCGACCGGGATCCCACCTTTCAATGGCGGCACTTGGGCAGAACGGAAAAGACGCCGAGGCCGTCCTAGCCGAAAAAGTGTAGGCGCGCGAGTGGGGACGCGGTGAGTGGGGAGGGTGGGCAGGAAAAAACCCAGATGTACGGAGTACGGAGTACCGCCACCGAAAAAAGCGCCGACCGCCTTCAACAGCAGCCGCATAACTTTTTTGCCCGCCTTGTTTCTCTTGGGGCTTCTCTGACACGGCATCCCGAGAGCATCACCCTTGTTCTTTGTGTCTGTGTTTGAACAATAGTAGCTGAGAGTCTTGCCGCTGCAGACGACTGATATACTCGTGTGACTTCAGCCCTGATCCGTATTTCAACAGCATAGCAGCAATGGCGGAATCATCATTGAAGGTTCGTCAGGCACTGAACTCGCCCTGCTGCCTGTTGAGGTCGACTTGCCGGGGCATTTGGCTAATGGACAGAACCAGGATCGCTTGCGCGACCATGCGAAAGCCTTTGATGGCCTTCTGAGCCTGATCCCCGCCAAACTCTACTACGGTGAAGATACCAGCGTACGTGAACGTCCAATATGGGGCCTTTTTTTGCTTGTGCCATGTGCAATGCCCAGCCTTGATCTTTCTGATGGTCTCCACCGCATGACGTGTTGCTTTGCAGAGCCATCCAACTGACGCAAATTTGTCGTTCAGAATCAATGGAACAGGAAAAAGCAGACGAAGCAGGAAGCCGCTGCTGCTCGAAGAGGAAAACTTGACCCAGACAGCGAGCTGAACCGGAATGCTAAGGAGGTCATGGATGAGCGAGCTCAACACAAGCGAAAGCTCCGGGAATTGGAAGAACAAGAAAACGCCGAAAATGACGGCGACGACGACGACAATGTCAGTGACGACTCATACGAGGCCATGGAAGGCGTTGAGCCTGAGCGACCTGGCGATGGGTTGAAAAAGAAGACGGAAGACAGCAATAAAAAGCAGAAACTCATGACAGAAGAGGTGGACCAAACTGAGGTGTCTCCGGAAACGGCCGAGGACACGGTCAAACTCTCAAAGAAAGAGGCCAAGCGCGAGGCTAAGCGGGAAAAGAAGAGCGAGAAAAAGGCTGAGAAGAAGACTGAGGAAAAGACTAAGAACAAGGTTGAAGAAAAGACTGAAGAAACGACTGAAGAAAAGATTGAGAAAAACGCAAATAAGAGAGCAGATAAGAAGTCGGACAAAAAGGCAGAGAAGAAAGCCCCCAAGCCAGAGTACAACTCTACAGCAGTCGAGGCTACGGAGAAAGATGACGCCGATTCTGAGATCAAAGTAGACGAGAGCGACGAGGCAGCTCCTCTTTCTATTCATGTGAATGGGGAAACTGCCACCGGGGAATCAGCCTCCGAGTCCGAACCGCAATCGCCCGTTTTTGACAAACACTCCGAGCCTGTCGCTGAAACGACAGCTGAGCATCCTAGCACAACAACTTCACCCTCATCCTCAGACAAGCCTAAGCAGATCAAAATCCCCACCGACAGTTCTGAAGTGCGGGCCCGCGTAGCTGCCAGGATCGAAGCGCTGCGCGCTGCCCGCAACGCAAAACGCCCGCAAAGCCGACAACAACTTCTCGAAGAGAGACGAACGAAACAGGCACAAAGAGCCGAGCGTAAGAAGGAGGAGAAGAAAAAGGCTAGGCAGGAGGCAGCAAGGCTAAGAGAAGAAGCACTGGCATCAAATTCTCCTGATGTCACGACCCCGACAGTCGAGCTCGAGGACCCAGCTGGCAAGTTCTCCTTTGGCCGAGTAGCATTCGCAGACGGGACCCAAATGTCCCACGACTTGAGCTACGTCTTGACCAAGGGCAAGAAAAAGGGCCCCTCGGACGTCAAAACAGCGCTCCTCAAAGTCCAAAACCAAAAGAAGAGGCTCGAGGAAATGGCCCCTGAGAAGCGCGCCGAAATCTCAGAAAAGGAAGTCTGGCTGACGGCTCGACGAAAAGCCGAAGGAGAAAAGGTCCACGATAGCGAGGCTCGTCTGAAAAAGGCAAAGAATCGCAAAGAAGCCGCCGAGCGAAAGAGCAAAAAGGAGTGGAAGGATCGCGCAAGTGGCGTGGGTCTTGCCCAAAAGGAAAGACAAAAGAAGCGGGAGGAGAACATCAAGAAGCGCCGAGAAGATAAACTGCTCGGCAAGGCTGGAAAGAAGAAGGGTGGTGCTAAGAAGAAAAAGGGGGGTCGACCTGGCTTTGAGGGTAGCTTTGGTGGTCGAAAGTGAGTGAGTGAGCGAGCCTCTTTGCGCTCTTAGGCTCTTGGGCTCTTGAGCTCTTGGGCTCTGGGAGGGATTTTAGTATCTTGAGTCTTCTCCATTGACAACGATAACTTTCCATGTTCTGCTTGTTCTCATTTGCATTCGTGCGTGGTTCTTTGCCGCCATTGCATTTTTGCTTTTGAAACAAGCGTTCTTTATTTGCTATTCCTTGTTTTGCATCGTCCCTTGCTTCCAATTTCTGGGCGTCGGCGTTGGGCATACGACGTTTGTGTGCAGGGTCTTTTGAAGCTGTAGTATACTTCATTTATATCTCGTGTCTTACCTTTCCACGTATTGCGGACATGTGCTGCTCATAGCCATGCCATAATGCCGTAATGGCACAATGACTGGCTGGCTGGGCTGGACTAGGCTCTCGGAAATGCAAAAAGTTTGGGGCTTGCTGGGGCGCGGTAATCACTTCATTAATGCAACTAATACGATCAAAAGCAAGTGCCGAGCAAGATTGAGTATACGTGAGTTGATGTGAGCGATATGGAACGGGTGTAAAATCGAATGGATTGAAAACTAGATAATATCTGTCTGGCGTGTAGAGAAACATTGATGACGCATTTCATTCACAAATAGGCTTCCTTCCCTTCTTCCCTCTTTCATCTCTTCTCCTTTCTCCTTTCTCCTCTTGTTCTCTCTTTTCTTTCTCTACCGTCTTGCTATGCCCGTGTGAGCCATCCATTCTCCATCTTCCGTTTTCCTTGGCCCCTATCGCCCGGCACAGCATTGCAGGTCTGTGTATGTGAGAAAATGAGAAAAGAGAGATCCCAAAAATACCAAGGTATCTCGAGCCGTCATGTTGCATTCCACGACGTCTCGACAAACGCGCTCGCTTTGTTTCCGGCTTCTTCTCCATTTTTTATTGGCTTATTTTTCTTTTTCTTTTTTCTTGTGTCTTCTTCGATCTCAGAGCTTCCCGTCATTGTCCGAGGTCTCGGTAGAAGGGCGTTTGTTGGATTGAGTTGATGCACCGAGCTCAAAGGTGGAGACAACATGGCTTGAGAACTGCGGCTTCCTACCATATCGGGACTCGCAGGGACATTGCGAGGATGTGTGATCGCAATGACTTGTGTGATGACGCCGCGACACACAACACCAACGATCAAAAATCCCACTCTTCTTCGATCCTTCCTTCGAGGTGGATGCCGTCGACGCAAGCATATCACGCGAGACGGGAGTTGGTTATAGAAGGGAGTCGAGGCGTGTAAAAACACTCAGGCAAGCGGCAACGACTTCCAGCTGCAGCTCCTTATCTTTGGCCTTGCCCATTTCCTATTGCACGCAACTGTTAATATAGATAATACCACGGTAGCATTAAAGAAGATGGTGTGAGAAAGAGATGTGATGGTGCTAGCATATCATCATCATTCATCACCATCCTTTACTGCCCAACAAGCCAAAGCGGGGAGCTCTTACTTCAGAGATGACTTGAGGCAAATTCGCCCCAATGCCATTGTTGGTCGCCTTCTTGCCGAATGGCCATTGGCTATAGTCGGCCAGCAGCTCGTCAGTCTGGGCGAAGGCCCTTTCTCTCGCCTCGTGACCGAGCGACGAGAGAGCATTCTCCAGAACATTGGCAGCGTAGGCGGCACAGACCATGCAGACAGTCCGCAGGTTTCGAAACTCGAGGTTCTCAGGCAGGAACTGGTTGCCAGGGAGGACCACAGTTCGTTGGGTCAAGACGTTACGAACGCGGCGACGGAGCTCTTCCTTGGCTCCGCCATCGGCAACGGGGTGCGTGGCCATGTCGAATAAGAGGAAATTGCGCTTCTCCGTTCGCAGAATGCCCTTGTCGACGAGCCCCTTGGCCAATCGCTCTCGGACTTGCTTCAATTGGTAGCCAATCTTCATCAAGTTCCACGTTTCGCCTGTTCAACATTGCCTGTCAATGCTGACGCAAGGGAAATAAAACAAAAGCATTGACTGAGAGGCCCTAAAAACTCACCGCTCATCAGATCGATCCAAGAGCTGACGCTCATTTTTTCGCTTTGCTTCATCATCTTCAGAGCCTCGTCGAGCAAAACCTCGCCGGTCAAGGTATCATCTATGACTTCAATATTTCGATCGGCCGGAGAGAATCGTCGTCTGGAGGGGTCCTTCTCCATGCTGATGCGGCCGCGGAAAGCAAGCTCGAGGACGATGCATCCCCGCAATGCATAAGAGATGTTGTCGTTCCAGAAGGACAGGTAACCCTATTGTTCGGGTAAAAAAAGTCGCAGGTCCTGTTAGCGTATCCCTGCATGCATGGAGTTGTACAAGAAGAGCATCCATTGCGACTCAACAATGAATTGAAGAAACATCAGGGAACGATGTATCACTATCTCGGCAGGAGCGGATGGCTGTCCTGTACCTGTTTGTCCTTGAGGCCGAGGAGCAAGACCTCCTCCATCATAGTCAGCTTAGGCTGTTTACTTCGCTCCGCGCTCTCGCTGAGATCCCTGGGATCAAAAGCAATCTTGTGCCCATTCTCGCTGTTTTCGTAGCTCGTCTCGGGGCCAGCATCCTTGACGTTGGTAGAAGAATTGGTCCTTGTGGCAGCATTGCTGGCCTCGCCTTCGGTGGCGCCCAAACCGCCTCCAGCAGCGCCGCGGCGCCGCGTCAGGCCGGAAGAGGACATTCTTGATTCGAGCAGGGGCGAAATGCAGGGTCGGTGGACGAGAGAGGATAAGGAGCAGCAGCGACAAGTAAATGCGCCGCTCGGTCGCGAGGTCGACGTGAATAGAGTAGAGGAGCGGGCACAGTAATCTGTCCAAGTAGCGTGCAAGGTGGTGGGAAGCGGTGCAGAAAGCGGAAAGGGGGCGGGCCGCGACTCTGGGACGAGAGGCCGCGAGGTCGTGGCTGCGAGCGATAAGTTGGGTGAGGACTTGCGGCGCGATGGTGTTCAAGGACACGACAACAATGCAGCCTTATGCGCGTGGGGTGAATGGCGCCTCGTGCAGCGCTGCTTGAGGTTAGAAGGGTTGTAGGCGTGGAGGCGTGGAGGCGTGGTGAGAGACGTCTTGTCGGTGACGGCTGACAGGATTGACTAGATCCATGGGGTTGACAGGCTGTTTGGATTGGCTGGATGAACGAGCAGAACGACTGCATGGACTCCTTGGATTGGGCCAGAATGGGCCAGATTGGGCCAGATTGGTCAACGGCCTGCATGCATGTGCTTCTGGCCCCTGGGATTCGCTTCTTTGCAGCTGTCAATCAGGCTTCTAGGCACATCGTTACTCCGTACATAGGTAGGTACCTGGTAGTTACTCTGTACGGAGTATGTACATACATATGGAGATGCACACCTACAGATACATGCACCGAGCTGGCTAGGTACAATGTATGACCTACGCGGGACGACGGAACAATGGCGGGGGTGGCGTTTATCGCGGCTACAGCACCATTTACTTGGCAGCACCTTCTCTCTTCTCTCTCGAGTCTCTACCCAACGCCTGTAAAATGCCTCGCAACGCTTGCAACTTCTACTAGGTATACACGTACAAGTACCTGTTTGCTTCTA
The DNA here is from genome assembly GCA_018360055.1 of Claviceps monticola. NCBI lineage: Eukaryota > Fungi > Ascomycota > Sordariomycetes > Hypocreales > Clavicipitaceae > Claviceps > Claviceps monticola. Next base: position 73,417 of record SRPP01000044.1, read on the forward strand.
CTGTATATCCACGTCCTGTACCGCGTCTTTCCATAATGCGTCAAAGTTGATGCCTGTCTCTTCAAACATGTCTCTGATCTTTTTGGCCGTGACCTCTTGCTGCTCTGGGCCGAACCCCCCTGGTTGCGTAGCATCGAACTGTACCATCTCGACCCATCGGTAGAACAGGTCCTCCTTGCCCATGGCTGCTAGGGTATTTCGAAAGGCAAAGACCTGTCTTCGTTTGTCATCGCCTTCCGCAGCCAGGCTCGTCTTCAAGTCGTAGCACATCCACCCAAAGTCTTTGTGGTGGACCAAGACGACGCTCGTGAATGCTTCGAGAGCAACGGCCTTGCTATGCACCAACTGATGAGCGTGAACCATACCGGCCCAGTCCAGGTCCCATTGCCCATTCATCAGCAGATAGCCCGTCTTTTGCTCCTGCAGCAACGGCGATGTCGCGGCCTGTACATACGCAAGCAGAATATTCTTGGAGTCTGCGTCCTTCAAAAAATTCCCCAGAACACAGTCCCAGTCGCGACTTCGCCGCACGTAAATCTCCTTGTCCTGGAACCCGACCTTGCGCCTCCAGGACATCGGGTTGCCGTGTGCTTGTCCTGCGGCAAACTCCACCGGCCATGGCCACACAAAGACAAAGAGAAGAAAATCGATGAACATGCTGAGGGCGCGTTTCAAAACCTCCCACGCGAATTCCTTCCATGTCGAATCCTGTACCGGAAAGGTAGTTTCATTTTGTGCGCCGAGTCCAGACTGCAAAATCTTCCAGTACCATGGCAATATCGAGTACATCCGCCACACGAACAGGCACGATACGGCCACGTTCATGGCAACCGGGACAAGAAACACTTTGCGCTTGAAGGCGGCCTCCTTGGAATCGATGTGCGTGATGTAGACATGTTTCTCCGAGAGCCCATCAATAAACGCCTTCAAGGCCTGGGGAGGTTGCTTGAAAGGGGCTGGGAACGACCCGCTGGCACCGCCCGATCTGGCGACTTTGGATTTGCCAGCTCGTTTTGTGGGCGCCATGACCGGCACGTGGTGAATGCTGCCCGGAACGGCTCCGAATGAACCGACCACGTGTTGTTGCTGTTGCTGTTGTTGTGATGCTGCTGGTGTTGCTCCTATCGGCGCCGAATGCAATTCGAGTTGCCAAGTTGCTTTGCGATGTGGGCAGCTCAAGGTAGCGCCACATAGGGTAGATCAGTGTCGCAGGGTATGTAGGGGCATGTACAGAGTACTCCGTACATATCCTGTGGAAAAAAAAATGTTCCCCCACGTGGATGGCTCCACATCGAATTGACGCCGTTGAGGCCCGAGGGCGCTCGTAAACATAATCATAATCAGCTTTCGTATGCACCAGGCACGCCGCACATGTTCGGCATCTTGATCTGCTGGCCCGACATTCACTTTGGCCATGTTAAGAGTCCGCGCCTGGAAGGTAAGTAGGTTCCTTTACTTGATTGTTTTCAAAGCGAAAATCCCCGCAGCCAATGCTCATGCTTTCTTATTTCCATAGGGCCGTGGCTATCCGTTCATTTGCGAATACTGCAGAGTCCAAGTACCGTCAACGTCGTCACCAGGCCTCGGACGCACGCCGAACGTTTTCTCTTTCTGTACGACGTCTAAGTTACGCAGTTCAGATGAGAGGAACAAGGCCAACGCAAAGCCGAGTGCTCCTGGCAGGCTCGCCGCCGGTCGTGGCTCCTTTGGAAGCCTTCGGGGCTCTTTCGCCCCCGTGAATACACCGCAAACCACAATAAGCTCCGCGCAGTGTATTCTTCTACCGCACGAAATGGAAGCCAGGAAAAAAAGCCCCCTTGTCGAGACAAAGAGCGCCGTCGTTGACACAAAGAATCGAGATAGAAGGAAAACCAATGCTGACCGCAGGGCTGGTCCAGCTCGCCGAGGCCACGAGGCGCAAATAGACAAGTCCATATCAGTTCTCACCGAAGTATTCAAATCCATTACCGAGCCCCACACACCATCGGATGCGAATCAGACGCGCACGAACGTTCAAAGTAGCGCAAGTACATCTACGTCAGGCGCTGCGAGCACTACGAACACAACTCTTCTGTCGAAATCTTCTGACGAGAAAGCGAATTCCTCTCGTGGCCAAAATTCTCGCCCCGAAGCGAACGCTCTTCCAGCTGTTCCTTCCAAGCGGATAGGATGGGGCGCATTTAGTCAGCGCAAAGCTGAAAGTCTTCCCCCCACGCAGGCTCAGACAGTTAAGAGTAATGGCTCCAGGATACCCTCGGATACTTCGCATTTAGACAAGACCCAGCCTTTTTCGCAGCGCAAACCTTTGCATCAACGCAGTGGTCGAACAGTTGCTGAAACACCGTCGGAATCAAGAATCATTACATCCACTCAAGATTTTTGGGCCGAACTGAACTCAAGGGTGGTGGGCTTCAAGGAGGGCAAAGGAGAAGGCCGACGAGAGGCTCCCGCAGATGATGGCGACCTGGTCGAGACAAAGTCCGCGCAAATGATCAAAGGAAAGGGCGGAAGATCGCAGAGCGACAACTCAGCTTTGCACCACGAAACATGGCAAAATGAGCGGCGAAAATCTCGATTTGAAATTGGAAGAGAGATAGATTCCAGCGAGCGGAATTTCACCAAGAAAACTAAAAAATCGTCATCGGGACATCGGGGGCACGATGCTGAGACGGAGGACGAGGCTATCCATCGGTGGGAACAAAAAAAGCGCCAAAAAGCCGAAAAGGAAGCCGAGAGACAGAGAAAGCTCCAAGAAGAGCAGCCGGCTTTGAACATATTCCTTCCAGAATACATTAGCGCATTGAACTTGGCGCAAGCTCTTCAGCAACGGCCCGATCAATTTCTACACGACATGGAAGAGATGGGGTTCGAGAACGTAACCACCGACACGATCTTGACTGGAGAAACAGCTGCGCTCGTATCCATGGAGTATGGATTTGAGCCTACGATAGACACTGGTTCGCAACGTGATTTGAGACCGCGGCCGGTTCCAGAGGATGTTTCCTCTGTCCCTAGCCGACCTCCTGTAGTGACCATCATGGGCCACGTCGACCACGGAAAGACAACGCTTCTGGATTATCTTCGCAAATCGTCCGTTGCGGCCCAAGAACACGGCGGTATCACGCAGCACATCGGTGCGTTTGTGGTGAGCTTGTCGGCGGGAAAGCAAATCACCTTCTTGGACACACCTGGCCACGCGGCATTTCTTTCCATGCGTCAACGCGGAGCTCATGTTACAGACATCGTTGTTCTCGTGGTGGCGGCAGACGACAGTGTCAAGCCACAGACTGTGGAGGCTATCAAGCATGCCACGGCTGCTAAGGTGCCCATCATTGTGGCCATCAACAAGATCGACAAGGAGACGGCCCGTGTAGAGCAGGTCAAGTCTGATCTCGCGCGACATGGCGTCGAAATCGAAGACTACGGTGGCGAAGTACAAGTCGTCTGCGTCAGCGGCAAGACTGGCCAAGGCATGGCTGACTTGGAGGAGAGCATCACCACGCTCGCAGAAATCCTTGATGTCCGAGCAGAATATGATGGCATGGCAGAGGGCTGGATCCTCGAATCAAGTGTGAAAATGCACGGTAGATCGGCCACCGCACTTGTGAAAAGAGGAACCCTTCGTCCAGGAGACATCATCGTTGCTGGCAAGACATGGGCTAGGATTCGGACCATGCGCAACGAAGCAGGCACAGAACTCGCCGAGGCACCACCAGGCACCCCGATAGAAGTCCTGGGCTGGCGCGACTTGCCTGAAGCGGGAAAACAAGTGCTTCAAGCACCCGACGAAACGAAGGCCAAATTGGCCGTGGAGTATCGAATAGAAATGGCAGACCGTCAAGAAAGCTCCGCGCAACTGGCAGATCTAGAACAGCGACAACGTGAAAAGGCTGCCGCCGACGCGGCAGAAAGATTATCATCATCAAAGGACGATGACAAGAGTGACCAGAACCCCTCTGAGCCCGGCATCATCATCCAAAACTTTACCGTAAAGGCCGATGTCGTTGGCTCCGTAGAAGCCGTCTGCGGCAGTATCCTCGAAGTGGGCAACCACGAGGTACAACCCAAGATCCTCCGCTCAGCAGCCGGCCACGTCACCGAGTCCGACATTGACCACGCCGCCGTCTCCAACAGCGTCATTGTCAATTTCAACCTGCCAATCGCCCCGCACGTCAAGCGGCGCGCCGAAGACGCAAAGGTCACAATCATCGACCACAGCGTCATTTACCACGTCGTTGACGACATCAAAGAGACCCTTTCGGCGCTTCTTCCTGTTGAAATCACGACTCGCGTGATTGGCGATGCTGAAGTGCTGCAAGTCTTTTCCATTAACGTCAAGAAGAGAATCTCCAAGAACGTGGCAGGATGCAGAGTCCGAAACGGAACTATCAAGAAATCCTCTCTGGTTAAGGTAATTCGGAAAGGAAAAGTTGTTTTCCAAGGTGAGTGCCAGAAGCTTCACACCCTTTTCCTCATTTTTTCCCCTTTCCTCCCCTCCCCCCCCCCTGCGCTTGATAACACGCCTTCCATCGTCAACGTGAAGCTGACTCCCTTGGTCAGGCACAATCGATACTCTCAAGCAAGTCAAGAAAGATGTTTTGGATGTTGGCAAAGACAGCGAGTGCGGTATCGAAATGGAAGGCTTCCAAGATTACCAGGTTGAGGACCAGATTCAGACGTATGAAGAGGTGGTGCGCAAGCGAACGCTTAAGATGGAGTAAGACGGCTGTGTGGAGATTGAAGTTGGACGAGGTAGTTAAGAGAAGGTGGAGAGAGGGTTGCTCTCCTACTCGCATGGCAATGTTCTCACGCCAGTTTTGGCAGCATGGCGGAAGCACGATTCTGGCAGGTTGACTGCAGGTTTGACACAGGTATGAGACTCATTTATCCCACATCATGAAGCGATATCAAGACGCATGCAAAACATATAGACAAGGAGAGTGTACATGTAGGTTATAAGAAATCTGAAAACAAGGAAGCTGAAACGGCTTTGGGAGAACGTGTACGAGTTTAAGTGTACATATGTATAGAGCAAGACTCGCACAACGGGGCACGTTTCCATAGAGTGGGCACTGTACAATGGAAGACCAAACCCCAAGGGTAGACATATATTCACCTAAGCATATGACTGCTTTTAACCTTTCAGTTGTCCTCATGTTTTCATCGTCGTTCTGTCAGGAAAGCAAGTGTTTATTTCTATTGTTTCCGCGCTTCGTTATAACTACATGTACGTTTGTACATTATGAGCCCTCCTACCATCGACTGGGTGCAGACAAAGAGTGTGCCGAGAAGCTCTTAGACGTCGTGGTAGTAGCCTGTCTCCGTTCCTTCTCGAGTTTAGCCAACCCAATCCGGTCCGTGACGGGTGTAGCTTCCAGAATGGCGTCAAAATCATCATCGGCGCCAGCATCGCTCCCATCGTCATCTCCATCGGAGTCAGAGCCAGACTGATCGTCGCCTCTCTCATTGTCTGAGTCAGGCTGCACGTCAAGATCGGCCGTGTACTGCTGGCACGTCGGGGGTTTAGGTATCGTGACGGGTTTCTTTGTCTCCTCCGTCTCCGGATTTGGGTTGGAGAACGTTCTGGAAGCCAGGACTTTGCGTCGGATCTCTTCCATGGCTGCTGCTTCGTCGTCGTCGTCGCTGTCATCTGTAATGTCGAAAGGGTCTTTGTCCTGCTTCGTGCTGCTATCGGCCATGTGGGTCGGGATCTCGCAGGGCTTGGGATCTCGTTGTGGCTTTTTGCCCAGGTATATGCCGTCTACACTGCCCCGACGGTCTGACCTTGCGTCACTGTCTTGGTCGTCGTCGTCATCGTCATCTGATGAAGATTCCGGTCTGTAATTTGTATTCCCGCTCGTCCACATGTCTTCTCGGCTGGCTTGTTCTCTGCTCTCGTTGTATTCCCGTTCTAACTTCTCCATCCATTCCGCCTCCGTCTTCTTCACCCCGGCGGCATTCTCGCAAGCAGCGTATCGCTTGAGAATGCGAGAGTTGATCTCCAAGAAGGACTCTCCGTATGAAAAGGGCTCCAAGATCTGTTCTGCCCAGTCTGCGTGTCCGCAAATGTAGAATGCTGCTGCCAGTGCCTCGACGCAGTTTAACCGCCACGGCTTGCCGTAGTTGACTGTGTTAGCGGCGACCAGATAGGGCAGCAGTCTCTCGCATTTGCCTCCGACCTTGCTCCATTGAACCTCTTGGGTCCGAGCCCATGAGCACTCGACAACAGCGGCGCCGTATTGGTCCATAAGTTCTCGGTCGGCCGGGGAAACAACCTGGCGGCCGTTGGGGGTGATGATGACACCGTTGTGTCGCTGGCCCATGTGAAGATCGCGCATAAGTCCTAGCCTCATCAACTTCTTCCCGGAGCAGCGTTTCGGGTCGCAGTGGCCTAGATCCCAGCAGGCTGCTTTAAATGCTGGCTTTCTGGTCTTGGCGCTGTCGCTATCATCACCACCATCATGATGGCGGGGTTGTCTCGAACCACCGCCGCCGCCGCCTCCGCCGCCTCTCTTGCCGCGCGCGGCAAGATCCTTCTTGTGTCGAACCATGGGCAGTCGAAGATCGTCGACAACGAGAGGTGAGCGAAGTCGTGAGGACGTGGGCTTTAAGACCGGACAGTAGGAGTGACGAGAGCAGCCGACGAGTGCAGTTTGGGACTCGAACATCGTAAAATCCCGTGGTGGGGGCGGGACCCCCTTTTGAAGAACATGTGTGGGTCGAGCTGGCATCGGCTCCCTGATTTGGTTCTACGGAGTACATAGTTATACATACGTATGTACATATGTACAACTTACCAAGCGCGCCGGTAGGGAGCTTGAGGACGAGGCCACATGCCAAGCTGTTTTCATCCTCACGAGCCTCTCCCACAGCCATGAGGGATCTATAACTTGGTCCTCTGTGCCAATTCGTATCTTGCGCTTCATCCATCTACCTTCACACCCGCGGCCCGGCATCATCGCAGCAGCCAAGGTAGCTGCACTCCGCCACGTCTTGCGAGGTTCCACGTGCCGTCATCCGCGGGGCTGGACTTGCATCGGGCCACTGCGAGACATCACGACTTCAACAGCGACGACGGGCGCCTCGAGAACTCCAATCTGGCATAATCGGCGAATACGGTGACGATGGAGGCTGCTTCGGCAAGGGCGGCTGCGCGAGATCGCTGGAATGAGTTTGGCCGCGCCCCGTCGCAGCTCCAACGCTTCATCCAAGGCGCGTGCAGCCCCGAAAACTACGAGCCTAACCTCGCGCTGTGCTTGGAGATTGCCGATTTGATCAACAGCAAGAAGGGCTCTGCCCCTCGCGAGGCAGCCACCATGATTGTCAGCTACATCAACCACCGGAACCCCAATGTTGCGCTTCTGGCGCTCGGCCTCCTCGATATATGCGTCAAGAATTGCGGGTATCCATTTCACTTGCAAATCAGCACCAAGGAGTTCCTCAATGAGCTTGTCCGCAGGTTTCCCGAGCGACCGCCCCTGCGAGAAACAAGGGTGCAGACCAAGATTCTCGAGGCCATCGAGGAATGGCGTGTGACCATATGCGACACCAGTCGCTACAAGGACGACTTGGGCTTCATCAGAGATATGCACCGCTTGCTGAGCTACAAAGGCTACATGTTTCCAGAAGTCCGCAGGGAGGATGCCGCTGTCTTGAATCCGAGTGATGTGAGTTGAGCAACTGTGTGTTGATTGAAGACACTTACACTTGCACAGTCATCGCTTGGACCGTTGGTACTAATATGATCCTTTGCCCTTTCCCAGAACTTAAAATCTGTCGAAGAGATGGAGGAGGAGGAACGGGAGGCACAGTCAGCCAAGCTTCAAGAACTCATCCGTCGCGGCTCACCCGAAGACTTGCGAGAGGCAAACCGCTTGATGAAAATCATGGCCGGCTACGATACCCGATCCAAGACCGACTATCGAGCCAAGGCAGCGGAGGACGTCTCCAAAATACAAGCCAAAGCCAGATTGCTAGAAGAGCGTCTTGAAGCGTTCAGGCCAGACGACAGCATGTCAGACGGTGATGTCTTCAGTGAGCTTGCCGCAGCGCTGCAGAGTGCACAGCCGAAGATTCAGAAGATGTGCGAAGAGGAATCAGAAGACCATGAGGCTGTCGCTCGGTTACTTGAGATCAACGACAGCATTCATCGAACAGTAGAGAGATATAAGCTAATGAAGAAGGGTGACATGGAAGCGGCAGCCAAAGTCGCATCTGGTGCTGCCCCTCCGGTTTCTTCAGCCCCTTCGGGCCGCGCGGCCAACGAGCTGTCTCTAATCGATTTCGACGGCGAGGGCGGCCACGACGCCAGTCAAGGCAATGGAAATTCTGCGGCCAATTCCTCACAAGCAGGTGGCCTGGAGAATGATTTGCTAGGTCTCGACATTGGCGGCAGCTCATCGAGTGCTTTTGGTCAGGGCGGCAACATTAGCCTCGGGTTTGGGGCCAATTCAAGTAAGTTGAACAGTCATGGCGGATCTACCATCTCAGGAGGCCTCAAAGTCCTGCCGGTGCCTTGTTTATTGACACGAATCTGGCTCAATAGATATCCCTGGTCCGGCGCTACTATCTTCTGTCACACAAGACAACACCGCAGGCGGCAGCATGTTGGACCAAAACCAAACCACATCATTTTCACAGTTTGCATCCTTCACATCACCACTGCCCTCGCAGTCAGGCACTCCCCAGCCTTCTCTTCAGCAACAGCCTAAGCCTCCTCTAGCGAACCAGGCGTCTGACGATCCATTCGCAGCCCTAGCTTCGGCTTCAACGCCGACGTCCTTCCAACAGGCCACAGCAGCGTCCGCGAACGACGACGATGAATGGAACTTTTCCTCAGCCTTGCCTCCCGCCGTGTCGAACAAGCCCAAGGAACACAAGGGCACCATCAACCAATCTCTTCTCCGCACAGATTATCTCGCTGGACGTGCGACCGGCGCAAGTAATTCCATTCACATAACCTTTGCCTTTTCCAATAACTCGGCCCAGCCTGTCACGGAGCTTCATTTCCAGCTGGCAGTTACCAAGGTAAGATGCTTCAGTCTTGTATCTGATCGGCCCAGACACCTACGCAAGCGACACGTTATTTCTCCCTTGCGTAGACCGAACTTGCCTTGCCCCTGCCCATCCCCAGTCTCGGTGTCAAATCTCGGTTTCACCAAGATTCTTTTTGTTCCCCCTTTGTCGATAGATCGTGATACTAAATTGACTCCGAAAAAAACACAGGGCTACGAATTGCAACTCAAACCACAAACTGGCCGTGATCTTGCCCCCAAGCAAAGTCGCGGCATCACACAACAAGTCGATGTGTGGCACGCGGGCAGCCGCACCCAAAAAGTAGAGTCTGTCAAATTGCGCTGGCGAGCTACCTACAAGGTTGGCGGTACGGAGCAGAAGGCTGAGACGGGGGAGATTCCAGAGTTTAGCATCGCATGAGTTGTGGTGTGGTCGGCGCATTTGTATGAGGCGTATGTATCTGTGGCTCGGCCCTTATACTATGTAGTACTAGAAGATGGCGGTGTGTATGCGGGGGTTGGTTGGGTGGGGGATGGTATCAAGGGACGAGAGGAGAAAAGAGTAGAATGTCCTTGGAGTAATTTTCACTGTGTAGTTTGTGCAGCGCCGGGGCAGAACAGAGGGAATAGGCAGTGCGGGACGAGTACGGTGATTGAAGAAATCATGGAGAGAAGGGGGGCGTACAAGGCTGAGAAGCAGTCGAATGCATTGTAGACACGGCCCTTATAAGTGCAGTGCCCAAGTAGCGGTGGTGCCTGTATTGCGGTGCCCAAATACCTTGTGATAGATTTGCCTGAAAGGTCGTTCATGATGCATACTCTATCTCGACCTTGGCATCCAAGTCTCCTACTTTTGATGAGACGACGAAGAAGGCACACGCATGCACATTGGGAATTTACAGATACACGCGCGCGCAGACAGGGAGAGAAGAAACAGTGTTGTGTAGGCGGTATGCCATGCCTGAACGAAGTCCCCTTGCCCCCTTCTTGCTCCGTCACTGATTACACTGCATGTCCACTCCGATATTCAAGCTAATAGCCCTTCCGTCGCGTCGAGACTCGGAGAGCAATCCACTGCTACTACGAACTCCTGAGATGCATAGACAAGTAATCTCGGTCACCACTGCCTCATGCCACCTGACAAGCCGAATATGGATATTCTTTTCCTATCCATGCGCTCCCAGGCCAAGCTAGGCCATAGTTCCATCGACGCCGACTCAGGAGAGGAAGGAGAAGGGTGGTGGCTGACAAGGGGGAAGAAAGGGAGATACAAGGGCAGAGAGCAAGAGTGGTCAAAGTAGGAAACAAGATAGAAAAAAAGGGGGAGCAAGAGAATAACATGGAGAAGAAGAGAGGAGATTAAACAAAAAATGACAAAGGGAAAGATCATAAAAAAAAAAAAAGAAAAAAAGGAGTGGCAAAGGGAAGTACACAAGGTTTGAGGGGGGTGGGGTGTCTGCTCATCACCACCTCACCACATCCCATTCTTGCAATACAGATCCCCAATGTAGACAACGACGTGACGCATTATGGCTCGACAAAAATGCCTGATAAACCCTCTATCCTTCCCAGTTCCAACAATTTAGGCAAAGAGACAAAGAGAAAGGGAAGTCAGGTTTGAGAGATGGGGGGTTTTTGTTTCTTGGAAAGAAGACAGGTGCCACATGCAATGATAGGCATAGGATAACATAAAAAGGTACTTTGAAGAGAGACTAGAAAGAACTAACAAGAACGTGAAGAACTAAGAAGGACTAGAAGGAGGATGAACTAGAAGAAGGGAGGAAAGAAGGAAAGGACAGCAAGAACAAGATATCAAAGGATGACACCAACATCATAACATCAAAGAACCTTCCCGCGACCAATGGGCTCTCTGAAACAGAATCAAGCGCGCCACATGAAACTCGACAGCAAAAAAAGGGGGAAAACACACCAAGAAGCAATGAGATAAGGCAACAAAGAAAAGGGGACGTATGTAGCGCAGCACCCATCGTGAGAACTGCCCCATTACAGCCCAAATCACCAACTTGGATCAAGCAACCGCCCCCGGCCCCTCTAAGCGCCCAGCTCTGTCACCGAAAACGCCGGTGTCGCAGGAGTCTGCAAAGCATACCCATTCGCAGACGTCCTCGCAATCTGCGCCAAAGTCTCCCGCTCTGTTTTTTCGCGCTCCCGTTGCAGGCGTTCTGCTTTCGTCACGCGGGGTTTGCGCGTGACGGAGCCACCGCGTGACCCCGGGCCGCCACCACCACGAGCAGTTGCGCCGCCTCGGGCTGCGGCTCCGCCACGACCGCCACGACCGCCCCGACTGCCACGACCGCGTTTTGGTCTTTCATGGGGACTGGGATTGATGTCAGTGTCTTTACCAAACTCTTCTTCCGTTCTGGGTGAGGAAGGGGGGGGGGGGGGTTAAACGTAAAGCAGGCGGAAGGGGGGGACGAGTAAAACGTAAAGCAAGAAACTTACGTGGCCGGTTTCTCCACCTCAGGCACAAGAGGCCCCGAGTACACAAAGAAGCCATCCCGACTAGCCGCCGCCTGTGCCTCCCACAACATTTCCGAATCATCCACAAAGTCATCCTCCACATCATACTGATCTTCTTTGAAGTTCCTCTTCTTCTTCTGCTTCAGCGGCACGTCAGGGCCACTCGTTCCTCCGTTTTCGGGGTTGCTAGCCTCGCCATCAGAGAGATCCAGCGACATTTCATCACCAGACACACGCCGGAGTTCGTCCTTTTCAAGCGAGGCCGTGGCGGCGGCGATGCGGGCTTTTCGGTCTCGATTGGCGGCCAGTCTTGGGTGGAGGGCGTCCCATCCGTAGTGGTCCTCGGCTAGACGCATGAAGTTGATATACCTGTTCGTCTCGCCGGTCTTAAGGGGGATGTGCAGAACGATGGTGGGAGCTTCAAACTCTTCGCCGGGGCGCGCTTTGCCGAAATCTAGGATGGAGCGGCCTTCAACTTCCTGCAAATCGTCGAGAGTGTCGACCCTGGGTGTATTTACGCCAGTGGTAGACTTGAGCTTTGGTGATGCTCTTTTGATCGGGCCATTGGATATCGTGGTGAAGTTGGCGTGGTTGACAACTGGCCTCTGGACTGGGGCAGCCGGCGGCGGCGGTGTTGTCTTCGTCGCCTTCACTGTTGTGATGTTTGTCACCGTCGTCACGTTCTCTTTGCTCACTCGTGATACATTGGTCTGGCAGGCCTCGGGGACGGGATCTGGCCTGTAAGGGGGCGATGGTGGCCGTGACGGCAGCTCTCGGTTCTGTACACGCCGGTTGGAGGAACTCGACGGTTGGCTATGCTGCGGTGAGGGTTCAATCATGCTCGCTATTGATGGCGATGGGACAGGCACTGTTACTTTTGCTGGCCCTGGTGGCGACACCGAGGCTGGTAGATAGGGATTTGGTACACGAGTAACGTGAGTTCCCCTCACTGGATCGTAGTTACAGCGGATCGGGTCGTAGCTAAGCCCACTGGTGCGCACCGGAATCGATTTGACGGTGGATAGGGATGTGGAGGTAGGGGGCACATCGGCGTTTAGAATGCTCTGCATCGACCCAGGGAACCCTTCTCTCTTGGGCATCTTGGGCGACGATCTATGTTGCTGATGTTGTTGAGAGGGCGAGCAAGTGTTACTAATTTGATGAGGCCCAGCGGCGACCCTCGACACATCCGAGTCTCCTCCGTCCCCTTCCGAGGCAGAAACTGCTTTTCGTTTCCGCTGAATTGGAGGCGCATTTGGATCGCGCGGCTTCCTCGGCTTGCGCACCTTTGCTTCTGCCTCAGGAACTTCGGCAGCCTTCGCCTTGGCTGCTGAGCCGGGCTTTCGGCCAGGCTTCTTGCGCGGGAGGCCAGCCGCGGTGAGTTGCACCCACTCCCCGTCAATACACTCAAAACGTTTGCCCGCCACGTTAGAGCGACCACCCGTGACGCTACTGCTCGGCGATGGTTGGTGGTATTGCTGGAAGGCCATCGAATTTGCCCCATGAGGCTGCCCATGAGGCTGCCCGTGAGGCTGCCCGTGAGGCTGCCCGTGAGGGTGGTCCCCCACGACGATCTCCTTGGGGCCTGTGTTCATGACCGCAGTAAGGTGGGGCATCAAGCAAGAATGATGTTCAGTGACTAGGTGTAAGAAGTCAAGGGATATAATGCTGGATGCTGAAGGGATGAAAAACGATGAGATGAGCCTCTCATCAACCGACTCTTATTGTGATGTAAGAAAAAACAACCGGTCCTTCAGGCGTGTTGGCGCGGAAGGCCGCGGAGAGAACAGGCGGCGTTGAAGCGGGGAAACAGTACACCCAAGGCGATGTAGAAGAAGATGCAACAATTTCAATACGGTTGGTATTCTCTGTGGTATATCCGCAGCGGGAAAAAGATGATGCAACTGCGAGGGCGAGTTGGGTGAGCTAGGGGCGTATCGTCAAAGTTGCGAATGGCGCGTATGTAGCCCTTGGCGTGGCCCCTCGATGTGGCCCTTGGTGCAGGTCAGAGGCCGATCGATCAACGGCCAAAAGGCGACTTGTGAGTGGCTGGCGGTACAAGTGCGTCGGACCAAGCAACGTGACTGGTCAGGGAAGATAAAGGATGCGGGTGCGCGCGCAGCAGCGTGGAGACACCCCCTCGAGGCGTCAGGTGCGAGCCGACTCGTGTGAATAGCTTCACCTACCACAACGAGCGGTCGGGGGACAGGTCGAGTCGCCTTTGACGACCGCGATGGCAAACAGATACGCTTGCAGCGGGTTTACCGCAGGCCTGAGAGCAGCTTTGAACGCGGAAATGACAGCTGCACAAAATAATGGCCGTCTGGCGATGGCGCAAGTGCGGCGACACGGACAAATCGATGCAATCGTGTGATGCGCGAGGTCGGGTTTGGTTGTAGGGTCGGTTTGCGTTGGTGAAGGAGGCAAGGTGGGAAAGGGAAGGGGGGCGGAAAACCAAAGGGGGAAGACAGCGACGACCTGGGGAGGATGGGGCTGCAACTTGGGGATGGCTGCAAATTTCGGAACGACGAACACCAATTCTTATTCCACAGGCACTATACTCGTCAGGATGGGAAAACCGGGGCATCATGCCTCAATCAGGCCGAACGAATGACCACGAGCACACAAACATAAGGGCTTCAAACTCATGACCGCCATGAATCGAACATGTAATACTACCCGAACGTCAGATAAGGACAAGACGGAGCGCTGTGTGATGGCCACGAGCCATGACAGCCATGACAGCCATGACAGCCATGACAGCCATGACAGCCATGACAGCCATGACAGCCATGACAGCCATGAAACATTGAACTCGGGAGGGAGGGGGGAACAGAGAAAGGACAAGAAGCAAGCGGGCAGCAAAGACACCAGCGGAAATGCAGATGGTCACCGTGGAGCCAGCCGACTTGGGAAACCAAAAACGGGAAGACGAACAGAGGGCAATGTGCATGGAGATGGGGGGGGAGAAGAGAGGACGAGATGATGGGAGGGAGATTGGCGATGGGGCACGGGATTGCCTCGGAGCACACGACGCGGGTGACAGAGGAAAAAGGCAAAGGACCAAGTCGGAGCTGCATGCGTGGTACGGAGTATCAAACGCCAAAACACCAACCTAACCCAGCCTTGCAGATTCGGCAGGGAGACCAGGAGCTTCAAGAAAGGCAAAAGAAATAAGGCCTACGGCTGAAGCTCCGGTGCTGTGTGCAGCCAAGCCGAATGGAGGGGAAAGTACCGGCAACAAACGAGCATGCAAGTATGTATGTATGTATGTATGTATGTACCTTCCTCCGGAGTGGCGCTTGAATCTGTACCCCCTGGCTTGCAAAAAAGGGAAAAGCTCGAGCCATCATGCAAAGAAGACACACGCCCGTTTGAGCCCCAGCTGCGCTAACTGACCAATAACTGCAGGCGGCTGTCGGCTTCTGGCCTGCGTCCCAAGGCGTCCATGCCCCGGGGGGTGCCCTGTTACCGGGCCTTAGCGGGCCATGCTTTTTGTGGTGCGTCCAGAATAAGAATGGAACAAAGAGCAGCGGGGTGCCGGCCGCAGCTTGTTGCTACATACATATGTAAGTTGTTCACCACGGTCCACCGCATATGACATCTACCCTATACAGAGAGATGAACAATGCTTGGTTCGTTGTGTTTCGGAGAGTTCAGCACGCCGTTCTCATCTTGGTCACCTAGACCTTCATGAATTTCTGGTAGCGGAGCCGTGCCTTTGGCAAAATTCCGCTTTTAACGACAA
>SRPP01000440.1:0-21119 GCA_018360055.1 Claviceps monticola
CAGGCGCCGTCGACGTCGGCGTCGACATCGAATGAAGTGGTGGTGCTGAGTGCGGCATTTTCGAGTTTTCCATTCGGGGGTGGACTGCTGTTAGGGCTACAGCCAAATCATAACAGAAGTGGGCGGACGTGGTCCGTGCACCGTTGCCGGGAAAATTGTGTAAAGGAGAGAGTTGCAAGGTCGTAGTTATTATGTAGGTGACAGCCTACAGGGCCGCAGGCGGGAACTTGGTCGCATAGCCTACAGCCTACAGGTGACCGTGGTAGGCTACAGTATGTAGCCGCATCACCATCACCGCTGCGAGCACTGCCGCTGAGTCCTGTCGACCCCCAACCCCAACACACGTACATACCCGTGCGAAGTTACCGAATCTTATCTTACTGGAATTCGGAGCATTCTGTATGACAGAGCACGAGATATCATTTTCACCTTACACAAGGCATGACCCGACTAGATGATGGCAACTCATCAATACAAGAACTGCTGGAGTATATCGTGTGTTTGCTCGTCCAGAATCCAAAACGTGGTCTCAGTCCCTAACCTCTTGTATGTTCAACTTGTACATCATCTCGTCTATTCACAGCTTGTACATTACTTGACATCAAGATTGTCTCCGCACAGCGCTCTCCAAAGTCACAAATGACAGGAAAGAACGCAACAGACTTGTCATCATGTAGATGACGAGAAAAGGGGACATGGGAAGAGGGGCATTGAAATGAATCAGTTCGATGCTGGAGGCCTACAATCGGTTGTCTGAACCTGCTCTATGTATGTCCAAAGCAAAATGCCACGTTCGTCGCCTTGCAGGCATCTTGGCAATCCGACGGCAAGGATCTTCCCAGACTGCCCGGCTCACGAGTTCATGTGCACCCACGACGCCAATCGGACCTCCCAGAGAAGCGTTACTTTACTGACTGAGCTTTGGCTGTAGTAGCCTTTGTGCAGTTGAGTCCAGCGCTCATCTAGATATAACCTATCGTTGACGCTCGGTACCTGGGTATACGCTCGCCATTCTCGCCTCGCAAGCCGCTGCCTGTCCGCAGACTTGGGCTTTGCTTTCCGCCGACTGATCTTGGAAGCGGAAGAGCTATGATGTTCCTCAACACATCTCGCTTCTTTCTCCTCATACTACATAGCAGGCCACTTTCCATGACGCTTGTTCTTGATTACGATTCATGCGTATCGCGGTTACCATATGCACATCCTGCTGGGGTTGAACCACTGTCGCCGCCGAGAGAAGGAAAGAGAATATACGCATACGTGGAGTAAAGCGGCTCAAAGCCCTTGTCTATTTCGTCTGTCGCAACTCGATCAAGGACTTTGCAAAACTCTTTCAACTCAAGACGTTGAGATAGCCCAGTCGTTGTCCTCCTCTTCATCTCTCGTCCGTCTCCTCTCGTTGTATCCTGCAATACACCATTGTGCGCATCTTCGCATCCATCTTCGTCGTCGTTGTCAATGAACTTGGTGACTGGCCTTGATTGCTTTCGCTAAGGCTTCACTATGACAGTATCCTCGTCCGTCCATCAGGAATGCCTTCCCTCGCCATTGCACAGTATATTACAGACCTAGCACGCGATAGTCGATCTGTCAACTAGGCGTTTGTCGGTTTCACGTGCTCATCCTCTTCTAGAGGGCACATCACCTCTTTGTAGATCTTTGCCCTCAATTGCATCATCTATCATCATTCTTTTCGTGAGGAATGACCATCACTCGCGGAAAATTCGGGGTTCGTCGTGTCGACACCACTTCTGGCCCATGCCGAGCGGGATAGATAGTCTAGCTCGCTTGTCATTCACCCTATCACCGTCAACGTCATGGCTCTCCTCTTCCTCACTGTGCTCATCAGAATCCACAAGAATGGGGGCCTCACTATCCTTATCATGGACTTCCAACACACGCGGACTCCCCCAGCAGGAGATCAGACAACTTTTGCCCGCTACGGGCCATGACACTGGACAACGCTGCTGTAACCGGCGACAGCAGCGGCTCATTTTCTCGTATTTTTCTTGATTAGTACTAGATAGGTGTTGTATATATGTAGTACACCTAGCCTAAGACCGCCTACTCGCCCCAAGGGAGGCTCTGCGGAGGGGCGCGCTGCGCCCCACTGCCGGCGTCAATCAAACTACATATCAAACTATCCAACACACGCGGTTTGCCACTCAGGTCAGGGCAATAAAATTTCCATATGTGATGCCTCAAATTTGTTGGGAGTTGCATGAACTGGGGAAACGCGCTGCGCGTCGCCTGATCCCCATCCCGAACTCTGTCTTCGCTCGAGGATTGTTCGTCTAGTCTTGAGCCTCGTTGTCGACGAGACGGGGACGCTTCCGCGGGCGGCTCGTCGAGCTGTCGCCGACGCTGCTTGCGTCATTGGGAGAATCGAGCGTCTGGGGATACATGGTCTCGTGACGAAGTTGCGAGAATTGTCAGTTGTTAACTTGTTGGTGTTTGATTTCGTTGCGCAAAGTTGTACCCCGCGAAAAACGCTCGGGGCGACGCGCTAGGCCCACGCCAGACAAGATGACCATGCGCGCGGAAGCATCGGATTCGCGATGGCATATGCCACCCACGATATTCCATCGCTGGTCCCGGAGAGAGAAATACATACCTGAGTAAAGCACCCTTGGACCCTACGTAAGGATCCTCTCGCGGCGCCAACTTGTCGACAATTCGGTGTTGGCAGTTTAGCCTCATGTATGGCAGCATGGGTGCATTAGTGCGCCCTAGTGAGTGGGTTGGAGTTGATCCCCTCGAGTTCCTTTACACGTCCAACCATGTCAACATCAACAAGCCCCTCGAATCATGACGCACCTCGATCATTCTACGCATTGTACCTGGCCATCACACTGAATCACAGAGTATGTAGTACATGCAAAAAAAGTGCCTTGAAGCTCAGCATGCCTTAAGTTACTCAGTATTCTTGCGTCGTGAGATATTCCGAAATCGGAACCCGTCAAGCATGAAAGCTGCAGTACATAAAAAATAAAGTAATACATAAGTTATATAATCAGGTATCTACAGCGAAAAGAAGTGTCAAAGTATAAATCCAAAGGAAAAAACTACCGTCTAGCATGCCGATTGCGAACCATCTGGATAATCGACCGGCCCGTCTCCGACGCATGCTCCAACTGCAGCAAACTCCGTCGGTCCTTGACAAACTTGGGCCACGTATTAGTCAGAACTAAGTACTTGACGTGCTTTTCTGATTCATCAAATACGGTCCCGTCAAAGGCTTCGGGAATCTCGCCCCAGAACTGGACACCGTCTCCACGCTCTTGATCGACGCCATTCTCACTGCCATCATTCAGGCGTTCCTTGGTTGTGATGGGCGACTTCTCCACTGAAGTAGCAGAATTTGGTACAGCTCCCGCGCTGCTCAAGTCGAAAGGTGTCGCGGGATCAACCTTGCGCTTGTTTCCGTAGAGGGCACGAGCTGGAGATTCGAAAATAGTCTCCAGCTTTTTGAGCTCTGGCGAGGAGATGTTAATGGGGAACTCGGCGTCGTTGATGCCGATGAACTCGGAGTAGATGCGCAGCGCGCTGTTGTATCTCTCGCGGATGAGTTCTCGCGTGGACTCATCTTTGGTTCCGTCTCGTGCCGGTTTGGGGAGAGAGGCTTTCCATTCGGCGACCGAGGTGAGGAATGCGACGTTCTCGCCGGAGAAGTCGCGCAGGGAGGAAAATTCTTGGAGGGGCGCTGGGTTGCGCTCTAGGACGTACTCGAGGGCGCTCATCGTCAAGATACTCTCCTTGGAATCGGTTGATTTGACGGTCGTGGTGGACTTGTTGCCCATGGATGCGGCTGTGGACTTGAAGCCCGTCATGAGGGTTTCCACAACAGTCGATGCAGTGTTCACGGAAGACTTGGTACTTGATGAGGAGGCCTTGTTCTTAGATTCCCATTGGATGATGGAATTGAGCGTCTCCTGTCGCAAGTTGGTTGCCCGCCTGACTTCCCAGCAGGGAACGAAGACTGTCAAGACCTCGAGAGCCCAGATGGAAACGGCGATCCTATTTAGAGAGAATCAGAAGGCGTCCGGATCAGAAGTGAGAGAATATTGGTGTGCTTGAGACGTACCATTGTGGTGGGACAAAGTACCCGTTTACAGTCTCCATCCCAGGGACGTATAAAGCAATCAACCACATAGGAGTTGCGTGCAAGCTAAGATAGAATCAGCAAAGGCATACACAGGGGGAGATCAGTTCATCTATCGTGTAGAGGATAAGAAACTTACCTGGCGACAGCACAGCCAACAGTTTGGACCCTCCATCCTTGAGTGTCGTTGATCTTGCGAGACCGCCAGAGAACCCAGGGCGCAACAAACCATGCCCAGACGAATTGCCAAAAGATGCTTGGCCACCATTCCCATCCGCGTCCCATTTCCGTCCTTTGCTCCATTTCGGTGCCATTGACCTCTGTGCCTGGCAAGCCCCAGCTATCATGAAATTTGCGCGAGATGAGGTACATGAGGATTGTGAGGAAGAGCTACGATTTAGCTTCAGATTAGTCAAAAACACCAAACATAAGCTCAAAGAAGACTGGAATGAAACCTGTTGAATGAGGAGACAGAAGAAATGTGACACAAAGACTGAACTCACTTGAAAGCCCATGCCGAAGGCGATACAAACGATCATCCTTGACGTGTAGTCCAATTTCTTGAATCGGCCATAAATGCTCAAGTTGCGTTTGGTCTGCATTGGTTGTTGAGACTTGCGATGTATGAATTTCTGCTGCGCCTGCGCCACGTAGAGAAACCGGGTGTTGGAGGCATGGAATAGCGCGATGCCGAGCGGCAGATAAATTCCCATGACCCAATATTCCGTCTCCGCTGGAATTAAAGGGCCCAGGGCGTAGAGAAGCTGGACCGAGATCCAGTACAAATGAATTAACACAACGGCTGATAGGGAGAGGCCGAGACCACGAATTCGGAGAATTTGTGAATGTCGGTTGCGGATGAGGTAGCCCATGCCGCATAAGAGGAGGATGGTCCATATGCACGTCCAGCATATCCACCAGATACCGATGCTGTCTAGTCTGACTTCAGGTTTTGTATCCGCCGTGATGCCGAGCTCGGAACCCATGATGCGATCCGATGAGGTCTGTCGGTGGCTTTATAGGGGAGGGACGATGGACGGTTGGTCGCGGTGTCGATGATGGGTCGTGAGATGTCAAAACGAGGGCACGTGTTGGAACTTCTACGTCTGCTTCGGCTCGGAACTCAGGCTGGTGATCTGGAGTTCCTGCTTCTCGTGCTGCGACTTGACCATCAAAAGATCAACTAAGGATGGCCAGATATGTTTGCCACTATACAATAGCAAAGTTCGATCTGGTCAAGGATTCCTGTATCGATCAATGTCGATTCTCGGGAAAGGTCAGTTCATGGTTCGATCGAGTTCTAACACCGTTGTCTTGCAATGACGGATAGGTATAGGAAAGAAGAGAGGCAGTGAAGAATGAGGACAAAAATAAGGGATCGGCAAGTTTAGCAGAGTACGATTCCGACGACAAGGATACAAGAAAGGTGCAGGTCAGTGAAGGGGAAGAAGAAAGAACAGACTAAAGAAAGCCACAACAGACGACAGATCACAATCCTCTACAGCCACGATGGATCTTGTCTCAAATGGGCGGATGGCTTCACCCAAACCACCAACCACGGTGGCTTTTTGGCCCCCTGCCGCGCGACGGCCAGGCTAGATGACTACCTACAGGCTACACTATACTCGATCAGCAAGAATTTCTATCTTCAGATCGTGAGACGGGCGCTATCTGGTCCGAGTGGCTGGTTGGTAGGCCTCTTGCACGATGCCGTCCGTGAACGGAACGCCATTTCGCAGATAATTTTACACGGTCTCTGAGAAAAGACAACGCGGAAAGCCATCAGACTGTGTCGACTCATCAGGACTGAGGGAGCGGACCTGAGTGATTGCGTCGCGTCTGCCGATAGGGCGATAGATCATTGCCTTGCCTTACAAGTTACCCCGAGCGTCACGATGAGAGACGGGATCTAGGCTTGATTCAACGGCCGAAGCCACTAGCAAGTGCCAAGGGGGGAGTGCCCGTTCCTGTCTTCGCACAGACAAGATGCAAGCAAAGGCGTCACAACTTCTAGTTGTAGGTATTCTTTCACATGCAGTTGCCAGTAATACACGTAATAATCATGAGTCATTGTTTTTACGAAATTTGTGCTCGCCACCATCCAATTTTCTGGTCAGGACATTTTGGCATTCATCAATTCCCAGCGGCGCGCTTCATCTGCAAACCCGGGTGGGGAAGCGCCTTCCCCACCGCCTACCTGGTAGTGGTAGTTAGGTATTTTGCTGCGAAACAAGGGTGCGACATCATGGAGTTGCAGCGTAGGCCTGGGCTTTGGCACCATACCTACCGTACCTACCGTCAAATGGGTCTTAGACTCGCAGGTAGGTATTTCAGAATATTTTCCGATGTACGGTACGGAGTACATTTGACTTACGGATATCATATAGTTATGCATGTAGGCAGGTATGTAGCTGGCAGCAAAAAGCAATAGCGATGTGCGAAGTACCTGGGGTTTACCGTACACACGTACAAACAGATTGTGTGCGCGGTATCGCCTCGGTATCAAGTTACCGATCCGATCGTGCAGTGTGCACTGTGCACAGATCGCCCCGTGACAGGTGGGCTATGTACTAAGATCTGGCACCCTACTCCGTACAACGCTGCTGTAACACCCTCCCTTGTTTTGCATTTTCGTCTCTTGTTCAGCGTGACAAATCTTGGATGCTGGGCGATGGTTACTCTTGCTGCCTCACCCCAGATGCAGTCTTGTGGTGCGTCGTGGTTTCTTGGTCTTCAGAGGCCTTCACGCGTGTCGTTTGATCCTCCGTTTGATCATACATATATGCCAAGGTGCATACATGCGGCTTTAGGTGCTGCTGGAAAAGAAACCTTGAGGGGCACCTGCCGCGCTAAGATCGTGAACCAAATTAAATGATAAAATACAAGGTCACCCTGAATTTTGTATACTCAGTGAAGAATTTGACTTCGTTTCCCAACCAATCGACATAGGAAACTTGCAGAGTGTTACTGGCGCTTGGACAACGAAATGAATTTGAACTGACTGCATGCAAGGGGGCGGCGGGCTTGCTAGGTACAAAGAAGCGCATCAAGTGGCGAGACAAAGTCCGTGAACTAATAACGGAGTAAGACTTTTCAAATTTCAATGTGCGGACCCCAGTAACGTTGTCATCGACATCAGCTGCCAAATCGCTAGCTTGAAGAAGAGACCAAATGGACCAACGTCTTTGCCAAGAACTCGTCCGCCAGACGGATCTCTCCCCTCTCAGCAACATCATCATGATCCGGACCGGCTCCTTCGTGCGACCTACTCCGTACCTCGGGAAGCACAAAAGATGAAAAGGAAGCCTCACCGGAACTGGGAGGCACAAGTCATAACGCCCAGTGCCTTTGGAGGATTACCAAAGAGGCCTAAGCTGCCCACGCCGTGGCTCAGCGACAATGATGAATAACTAGATGAGAGGATATTGACCACCACATGACTGATGATCCGTTTGCACCCGAGAAGTCTGCATGCAGGTACGGAGAGGTAGTTACCTACTTACGCCGCGTCAGTGCCTCGACAGAGGCAAAATAATGGCTTTCAGTGCAGTGCATCCATCACTGATCAGTGTTCCTGGGTTCGCTGGCTGTAGCTCTGGCTGTGGCTGCCTGTGACCCCATCGATAAGGCTCACTTTGGTTGGTCCAGTGTCAAATTCAAACCCCACTTGGTCCACAGATGCGTCGATCCGAAATCGAGGTACAGAGTAGACGCATGCTCGAAGGCATAGTTGATAACAACCCGCTCCTCATAATGGCAGAATTGCCAACTAGCCTCGAGCCGCACTTCTCTGCAAGCCCTCCGAGCGCCCTCGACAAGCACAAGGAACCATCCACGTCAGCGACACCACCGATAGTTTCGAGACCACCGACACCGACACCGTCTCCCCCTTCCGTGGTCAGAGGCGCCTCGCTCCTCATCCTTCTCCAAGTGACCTCCCGACTCGTCACCTTCGTCGCCAATCAACTACTCCTTCGATATCAGACAGCTCCCTTGCTCGGCCTCGCAACCCAACTCGAAGTCTACTACCTCTCTGTTCTATTCTTCTCCCGCGAAAGCCTGCGCGTGGCTATACAACGACAGGGAAAACAAACTATCCACCATGCAGAGAAAGCAGGAAAGGATGCTGCGAAATCACAACAACAGGCCGCGTCCCGCGATGACCAGGCCATTGTGAATCTAGGCTTCCTCGCCATAGGTCTGGGCATATTCGTGAGCATCGGGCTGGGCTGGCTATATCTTGCGCATGGTGTTAGTGATTCAACGCGTCAGACGACGCCGCATCTCACTACGGCGCTGTACCTATATGGAATAGCCTCGTTTATCGAGCTACTATCTGAACCATGCTTTGTGCTCATGCAGACGAGGTTGGCATTCGGCACGCGCGCCACGGCAGAGTCGGTGGCTACGTTTCTGAGATGTATCGTCGTGGTTGGATCTGCTGTGTGGGCTTCTGGGCGAGGCATAAGTTTGGGACTGTTGCCCTTTGCGTTGGGACAGTTGACTTATGGGACGGCGTTGCTGGTCGTGTACCTGATCTCTGGGTACGGTCTTGCATCGTCGTGCGGGTTTTCTCTCTTCCCGCATCCTGTTTCTACTGATGGGGACTTCATCGCTTCGTATTTGTACAGGCCGACTTTGCGACTGGCGGGGAGTATGATGGCGCAGAGCCTGTTCAAGCATCTCCTGACACAGGGCGATACTTTTCTCATATCGCTGTTTTCTACACCTGAGATCCAGGGGAACTACGCTCTGGCCAATAATTACGGCGGTCTTATTGCTAGACTACTTTTTCAGCCTGTTGAGGAGAGTAGCCGTAGTTACTTTTCCAACTTGCTGTCAAGGACCTCGTTTTCTGCTCCTCGTGGTGCCGATGCCGCTGCTGCGTCTGCCGCCAAGGACGATCAAGAGATACCCTCTCCTGAGGTGAAGGAGGCGAGGCAGAGTTTTCGGACTCTGACAAGACTTTACCTTATTCTATCCGCTGTAGTTGTGGCTATTGGTCCTTTTGCTTCTCCTTCCTTGATCGCCCTCGTTGCGGGTCGGCGGTGGGCATTGGAGGGAGCAGGCCACGTCTTGGGCGTGTACTGTTTTTACATTCCCTTTCTCGCACTGAACGGCATCACTGAGTCGTTTGTTGCATCTGTGGCTTCGGAGGCAGATGTGCACAGACAGTCGCTCTGGATGGGCGCATTCTCACTTGCTTTCGCTGCGTCGGCTTTCATCTTCATGCACATGTTTCCGCTGGGAGCACAGGGCTTGGTTCTCGCCAATATCGTTAACATGAACTGCCGCATCGCTTGGAGCTTTGCATTTGTACAGGCGTACTTTCGCAAGAACAAGGCCGATATGCCTTTGAAGTCAATTATCCCGGCGGGCACTATTGCGCTGGCACTGTCGACATTGGTGATGCTATATCGGCTGGACATCCTCGAGAGAGGTATATCGGACCCGGTGACCACGCTCATCAAACTTGCAGCCTATGGGGTCACACTATTATCTGCAATGTGTGTGAATTCCTTTGCTCTTCTTTCTTCTCGGTCCCCATTCTATCAGTCCTCTGTTACATGCTCTGTGCCTCAAACTAATCAACCCGCGTGTAGAGCCATGCTCGAAAGAGCCTTTTTCTACGACTATTTCCGTTCTATAGTTGGCCGTAAATCTGCTCGACAGTCATAGAATCTGCGTGACTTTATTGAAAACCGAACCGAAATTGTACAATATGCAAAAGCTCATCAAAGAGTGTTTCATAGACTCTAGCCAAACAAAAATACATAAGTCAAGAAAAAAAGCTAGTCAAACGTGATCTTTGTCGCCTTTTGGCTCATGTCCACGTCTTTGAAGAAAGCTCCATACATATCGTGCGTCTTCTTCTTGACAGTCGTGCCGAATTTGAGAAGCTCATCTGGAACAGGCTGGTTGGCGCCCTTCAAGATGTTGATCAATCTGTGGAAAAGAATTGTATGAGTCAGTTGAAATGGCGTCAAGGTGGAACGACCTCGCTCAAACTAGAGCCGGCGAAAAATGGATGGTAGAAGGAACAGAGTAAGACTTACGAGCCGGAATGAGGCTTGTCTTGAACGGTGAAGAAGGTGTGAGCTGCGCCAGTCTTTCCGGCACGACCAGTACGACCAATTCGGTGTACGTAATCCTCAATAGTCAAGGGAAACTGTGGAAAAATGTCAATACGTCAATTTCCTCAACAAAGCATGATCACATCTGAGGGCTTACCGTAACATTAATGACGAGCTTGACCTCGGGAATATCCAGACCTCGCGCGGCAACATCTGTAGCCACAAGCACAGGGGTTTGTCCCGTCTTGAAAGCCTCCAAGCTGCGCGTTCTCTGCTCCTGCTTCAAGTCTCCGTGAATGCCACCCACACGAATGCCTTTACGACCGAGGAATTGTTCCACACGCGTGGCTTCTTTCTTGTAAAGACAAAATACCAGGATACGGTCGTCCTTTTGCTTTCCCTGTTGGTGCTGCTTAATCAGTTGCAACAGTCGGAATTCCTTGTCTCTGCCCTCGATGACCTCAACTGTCTGGCTAATTCGGATGTTGGCTTGCAGCTCGATAGAGCCGTCTGTTTCTCTACCCCCCGAGCCAATGGTGACCTTGACGGGACTGACCATGAAGGTAGCTGCCAAAGCTTGAACAGACTGCGGCCAAGTGGCAGTGAACATCAGGGTCTGACGCTTCTCTCGCGGAGGACAGGCGCCGAGAATCTCCTTGATATCGTCTTCAAAGCCTTTATCGAGCATACGGTCGGCTTCGTCGAGGACGGCAAATCGACAGCCGCTGAGATCGACTGTGCCATCGGACATGAAATCTTTTAACCGGCCAGGCGTGGCTACGATAATATCGGCGCCGCGGTTGATGAGTGCCCTCTGCTCGTCCTTGGATGATCCTCCAAACAAACAAACGCATTTCAACTTGGCCAGTGCAGCTAACGAAGCCAGTTGAGCGTGTGTTTGCATTGCCAATTCTCGAGTAGGAGACACGACAACAGCTTTGGTACCCTTTTTAGTAATGCTAGAAACAGACTCAACGCAGGGAAGTGCAAAAGCCATTGTCTTCCCGGAACCAGTCTCAGCAACACCGACAGCGTCTCTGCCAGACAATGTTGACGGCCATGAAGCAGCCTGAATGGGCGTAGGGGCTTTGTAGTTGGCGAAAGGCGAGGGACTCTTCTCAAGCAAATTGGTCGCGGGTAGGTGGTGAAATTCGATGACAGGTCGCAAGGAGGAGGTCTCGCCTTTGGGGTCGGTGATGGTGACTTGGTTTGTTGAAAAGAATTCGTCAATTTCTCCTTGGGCAACGTTGGATAGGCTAATGGTTTGAGTGTACGCCCCGGACAGCAGCGTCGTTGAGGCTGCTTCGGATTTAACAATGGGCTTGCTCTTCTTCTCTTTCTTTTCCTTCTTCGTAGTTTCTTCTGCAGTCTCGCCGGCTTCTTTGTCAGCTGGATCTTCCTGCTTCTCTACCGTCGATTCTCTCAATTTCTTTTCCTTCTTCTCTCTCTTTTTAGCCTTCTTCTCCGCCTTTCGCTGCGCCTCATCATCGCTGGCATTTGCGTCTTCTTGAGGTTCTTGAGGTTCTTGAGGTTCTTGAGGTTCTTGAGGTTCTTGAGGTTCTTGAGGTTCTTGTGGTTCTTGAGCAGGCTTGACCTCCTCGGCCTTTTTGTCTTTCTTTTCTTTCTTCTCCCTCTTTTTGTCCTTCTTCTCCTTCTTCTCCTTCTTCAGCTGGGCTTCGTTCGAGCCAACGTTTTCATCGTGAGTTTTCGTCTTTTTACTGGGGCGAGAGGGCTCGTCCCCGGCGAGACGATGCTTCGTGGCAGCCATGTTCTGCTTCTGATTGACTTTTTGGCTGCGGACGGATGATGGGAAACAGTAAGAAAACTGCGAAGTTTGTCGCACAGCAAAACTTGTCCGACAAATCGCACTTAGCAGTAAAGTTGGCAAAGTAGGCGGTGGGAAAAAATCAGCCTTATCGATAACCAAGTCGTGTCTGGGTGGCGTGGGACAAGGGGCGGACTCACCGTTCACGGGACACGGCCCACCACTTCTACAAAGAGGCACCTAGTTAGGCGCTACGGGTGGTGGGGGCGCAGCATTTCCGCTCGTCGTCTCATGCTTCAAGCGGAGGTGGATAAAAAGTCCCCAGATACGAAGTATGTATGTAGGTAATAGGTTGCAGGTATATATGTATGCGATTATGTAGTAATTACGCAGCGTCACTGCGTCAGCGCTGATGCCTCTTGCCAAGTTCAAGCGAATATATACATACTGTACTTGAGCGGCTAAAGAAAAGTACAAGTGAAGAAAGAAACAATGACAAGCCAAAATGAGGGCGTCCGGTGCACTATACATAGCGCCTCCTACCTAGATGCTTTGTTCCCTGAAAGCGAGGACCTAATAAATCCTCTTTGCTATGGTTGGACGTGCTGTTCATCAGTCTGGACTCTGGAGGATCTAGTGATCAGAGTCGCGGATTGTTAGCCTGTTCAGCCTCGCCAGCCTGCGTCGTCTCCTTGCTACCTCATGCTTAAATAAACTTCTCGGCAGCCACTCGGCATTTTGGGCCCTACTAAGTACCTAGAGCTTTTCTTATATTTGTTCTCAAAATGGCACCTAGCGAAGATGTCGCTCAAACGAAAGAAGCAGATCAAGGCGCACGTGAGAGCATGGGCGCCAAGGTGGGCGATTTTCTGTGCGTGAACCTGCCCCCGCTTTGGGCTTGTCTGAGCTTGAAACTTTGCGCCGCCTTGAGCATGGCAACTTGCAAGTCGCCATTTGATGCCACCTACCTCGGTGTCACAGCGGAAGTTGCCAGATGAAGAAACTCACTGACTTTGAAGTCGCTGCAGGAAAAAGAACTTGACCAAGGGTGAGCTTGCTCTAAAGCATGCGGCCGGTCTCGGCAACCAACCGAATGTTGTTCCTGTAACAGAGCCTTCTCTTGACGGAGAGCCAAGACCGGTTGAGGTGGGATGGCATCCGGTCGGTGGCCTGGCTGGCAAGTGGTTTGCCGAGCAGACTGGGTTGGGCAAGATGATTACGGACAAGATTAACAAGTATCCGGATCCTACGCAGCACTGGGCTGTCCTTGTCGGCGATTATGCCCATCAATTGTGGATGGTGAGTTGACATGCCCGAACGACGCATGAGGCGACACCATAGTTCTTATCCAAGTTGCTCTGCTGACATTACTTGCTGTCCATCAAAGGACGAGAATTTTGACGTCATTTATACCAATGAGAAGATCAAGCGTGAAGAATGGAGGACGTTTCGGGTCGGCGAGACGCGGTTCAATGATGACGCGACGCGACGAGCTGGTGAGCAGAGTCTCTTGTAATTTCTTATTAGTAGGCTCGGGATTATTCACGATGCACATGCTAACTTAGTCGCAGGAGAGTCTGTCATTCAATATACTCGGGAAAGACAGCCGGCATATAATCTCATCACGAATAATTGCCAAACGTATGCTTTGCAACTGCTTGATGCCATCAAGGTCGGATCAAATAAACAATTTGGTACTACTCTGGCCGTGTATGAGAGACTTAAGGGTCCTGGCAACGTGATGGACCTTTTTGTAGAACCTGAAGGCCCTGAAGCGCGACCCGAAGACGGCACCACTCTCCACGAGGGCACCGTATCATTCGCAAACCAGGTCATGCACGACAACACCGCGCAGCTTGATGCGCGAGAGGAGATGGAGAGGGGCAATGAACATGTAGCGGACGAAAACGTTGTTGAAGATGAACGCACAGATCGAGGTGATTGCGAGGTTGGGGTTGAAAAACAAAGCAGGACGAGGAGATTCTTTTCACGAATCTTGAAGAAGTAGACATGGCTGTCGTGGTTGGGGTGCTTGTGTTTGGATAAAGCCACCGGGAGTGTGGAAAGTCGAGTAGCTGCAGCGTATCATACTAGTATTAATGTTCAATGATACTTTTCAGATAAATCTAGATGTAATCAGATTACGCAGATGCTTCAGAGACTGCGGAGTGAGATTTGTTATGATGTACTCCGACCATACCGAAAAGATTGACAGCAGAAGGCATCATACCAGGTACCTAATGTGTTGGAGCGCCAAGCATGTTGGATGATGGATCCCCCACAGGGCTGAGGGGTCCCTCCCCAGGGCTAGCCTGCCAGGGGCAGCAGGGCCCAGCGCCGTGGAAACGGCACATCCTGCACCTTGATGAGCTCACCGAGGCACTGAGACTGCACCTACAGGCTACGAGGCTTGCTTCACCCTTCACCCTCAATCAACTCACACCAAGCGCCAACGCTTTCTCCAAGCTTGAACCATTTGCATCGTTTCTGCGCCCCATCTCGCCGATCATGTCATCCAAGGAGACCAAGGCTCGGCCGAAGCCGCGGGACAAGAGCAAGGATGGGGACAATTCCAAAGTGCACAAGCTCTCGCTCAAAGGCAGCGCCAGACTGGTCGCCGAGTTTGTACGTGGCAGCTCGTCGCTGCAAAGAATGATCCGTTGACGAACTAAGAGGGCTGATGATGATGTGTTTTGTGGCCATTTCATTACCGAATAGTTCCAATACTCGATACACACCATATTGTAGGTCGAATACTTTGGCATCGCGACTCCGCGCGAAGATTGCAGCTCCTTCAACTGACGTTCGTCTTTCAGATTTCAACGAGGCGTCTATCCAGCTGAAGACTTCTCAGCGTAAGTGCACACAGACTACGATTCTTCCCTCTCGCGATCCGAGCCGCACCCAAAAAGCACGATGGAGTAAAACGAAGGAAAAATACACGATTGGAGCTTCGTGCGCCACTTAAGCTACGGGAGCGTTAACA
The DNA here is from genome assembly GCA_018360055.1 of Claviceps monticola. Taxonomy (NCBI): domain Eukaryota; kingdom Fungi; phylum Ascomycota; class Sordariomycetes; order Hypocreales; family Clavicipitaceae; genus Claviceps; species Claviceps monticola. Next base: position 14,928 of record SRPP01000440.1, read on the forward strand.
AGTCTGTTTACAGTGTCAAGAAATACGGCCTCAACATGCTTGGTATAGCCCCGCCGTCCTTACTGTATAACGCTACGACACTTTGATCTAAAACTTCGATCCATCAATAGTCTCTTCAGATGACCAGGTCAAGGCTTACATCAAGAAGATCATGGGCCAACTGGACAAATGGATGGTCGGTGGCAAGATTTCTAAGCTCGTCATCGTAATAACTGATAAAGACACGGGCGAGCACGTCGAGCGATGGCAATTCGATGTAATATACCATATGGTTTCCTTTGTATCCCTATACATCTTCTTCGGCCGGCTCGCACACGTTTTTCTAGATGATCAGGCATAGCTGACGCACAGTGACAATACCAGGTCCAAATATCACAATCGACTTCGAAATCCAAGTCGAAGAGTTCAGACTCCAACGTCCAAGATCAAGAAAATGCGACCGTGGAAACACTTTCCTCTGCCGATCCCGACAAGACGGAGGCGGAGATCCAATCGGAAATCGCGGCAATCTTTCGACAAATCACAGCTTCGGTCACCTTCTTGCCCCAACTGCATGGCGACTGCACGTTCAACGTACTTGTGTATGCTGATGCGGATAGCGATGTGCCTGTTGAATGGGGCGATTCGGATGCCAAGGAGATTGCAAACGGAGAGCACGTTCAGCTTCGAGGATTTAGTACGGCAAACCACCGTGTGGACACACTGGTGAGCTACAGACTTGGAGATTGAAGTTTGACCTGAATTTGGAGGAGGGACGCACTACATATATCATAGCTGCTTGATGATGAGTAGTCGGCAAAATGCTTGGAGGCCACGAACGAATTGGAATCAGTTCAAACGTGCTCATACACTTGTGGGAAGTTGGCAGACGGCACAATCTCGCGAATTTCGGTTGCTTCACTTGAAAGAATTGGCGGAGGCTATCAAAGTGTCATTGGTATTTCTTATCCAATCTAGCTTGGAAATATTGACCTTGTCCTCTAAACCCGAACTGCACATCATTCGGCGAACAGTTTCATGCCCCCTTAAAGCTCCTTTGGGGCCCGATCTCTTCTCAAGTTTGGCCACAAGTCCACAAGAAAAGGGGGTAAGGAAAAAAAAAACAAGCATCGCAACGCCGTCTCATCACTCGTCCTTGCGTTACGTTGCGTGTGGTTTTTAGACTCTCTTCAAAAAGTAGACATAGGCATATTTGCGCATCTCATCAATGTCATTCGACTCCACGACCTTCTCGTCGTTGAACAAAACCCAAATTGGGCTTTCATGTCCCTCTACTTGTTTACGAATAAAAGCAACGTAATGCCTGAGTCAGATGTTAGTCAAAAGCCAGGAAAACTTGTGAAGAGAAAAGGTGGCATCTGGACGATGACTTCCGAACGGGTGAGAAATGCGCAACTTACCCAGCATGAATGCTTGTTCCCCTGTGGCAAACAATTGACTGAAGCTGATACGGAGCAGGAAGGGCCGCACTTCCCGCTGGAGCTTTGGGGGCCACAGGCTCTGTGCTGGTCGCGTTATCGTCGTAATCGCCTTGATTATCTGGGTGGCTAAAGAGCCATTCTATAGCACGCTCAACGTCACCTCCAGTCTCTTTAAGTGCTTTTTTGGCTTGGGGAGCACCAAAGCCCATTGCACCAAGCATTTCAATTTTCTCGGGGTCGGCTGTGAAAGCAGACGCAGCGCCTGTCCCTGTTCTGCCAAGATCCAGAGGGGCGTCAACGTCAGCGTCTTCCATGTGAGCGAAGAGCCACTCCATGGCCGAATTGGCATCCGAATTGCCCGTGGCATGCAATGCCTTTTCTGAACGATTGAGTGGGAAGCCCATTGCTTCCAATTGCGCCAGAGCGGTCGCTTCGGGCACAAATGCTGAAACAGAGCTCTCTGGCTCATCCGGAAACTGCTTCTCGAAAGGCTGTAGGCCCTTTGACATGTAGCCGTCTAACAAAATCGGCTCATCCGGAACGATGACAGGCACGTCAATCTTGACGGGAACCCAATTTATGACTGTCATCTTCCCAGCGTTAACGATCAGAACATCTGGGAGTGTTTTGAAGAGACTTTGTTTGCTAAATCCCTGATTGCCACCGCAGGAGGTGCACTGTAGTTGCACCTCTTCTGCGGCAGTGAAGATGTCTAAACACTCTTGAATTGTGATTGGCTTGTACTTGTCGTCGGTTTCTTCGTCGCCAATCTGAACAGGCACCTTCTCGAGAGGAACTTTGATGAAGATGTTGTCTTGCTCAACAGAGTTATATTTGACCTTGCGACATCCAAGGCACTGAAGTCGTTCCTCCAAAATGAACCTAAACTGCGCGGTAGGATCTTTGAGCTCTTCTGAGTGTTTGGACCTAGAGATGAGCTTGAAGAGATGCATGAGGAACTCGAACGCATCCTGTTGTCTCATTGTAGAGAACTCCTCATGGCCACGTCCGACGAGATGCTTGAGCATCGCCGGAGCCAGTCCCCTCTGGTAATTGACCTGGCTTTCGGGGTGGACATTCGCATCAGGTTTAGAATATCGACCAGACCAAAGACCATCGCCAATCTTTCGCAGTTGTGTTTCTAGATCGGCAGCAGCCTCGTCAATAATTGGCATGTCCATTTCCGGCAAGAAATAGCGATCACGGAACGAGGGAAAATCGAAGAGACATTGTATGACGCTGGCAAGGTAGCAGCTATTCCCCAGATTCTTCAAGCCAGTGAGCCCTGGGCCAAAGACTGGCCTCAACTCCTTGCCATCCTCAGTAGTCATACTGAAGTCCCACTTCATATTCTGATCGATCTGCATCTCTGTGAGACTTTTCTCCGTTTTTTGCCGCTCAGCCAGGACAATACCCCAATGGGCTAAATGTTGAGCGAGATTCTCATCGACTCGCTCCTCGTCGCACTTGTAGCAATAAATGTCGGCAGTGCCTTCAGGCGTGATCGATCCCAGCTTGACCGCTACCCCGTGCCCAGATTCGCTAGAGTGCGCCAAGGCGTGAGAGTTTCCGTCAACACCTCCCATCTGCTTGCGACCGCATCCCAAATTGCCGCACTCAAGACAAAGCCAAAGGTTTTCGTGTAGGGTGCAGCCAGTGCAATGTCCTAGTTCGCCTTGCTCTATTTTGCGAGGTTCATTCTGCCGCATGACCAGAACGTGTTCGCAGCTTGTCAGCTCCTGTTCCCAGGCTTTGACCTCCTCCTTCCTCGAAAATGTGTTTGCGGTCATGATCCCATCCATAACCGAGGAGAGTTTATTGTTTTTTATGTCCAGCTCGATATTGCATTCGTGGCACTTCGCGGTGAAAAACATGTCACAACGATCTTCGTCCGTCTCAGCAGAGATTGCGAGACGCGAAATTTTCGCCGGAGGTTCATCTCGAACAATATTCTTTCGCTTTCGACGAATATTCATGGCAAGGGGGTGGCTTCGAAGGACAGAATGAAGCTTCGAGTGCGAGCCATCGCCAGCGCAGCCGCCGTTGAAACATTGGAGACAAACGTCGAGACCTGCGTAGTCATCCTGAACACTAGATATCAGAACCATGAACCAAAAATGCGAATACAGCTACTTACAATCGAGTCGAAGCATTGAGTGCAATCCTCGCGGTACACAGACTGGAAAGGCGTAGGAGGCGTGAGTCCTAATGGAGGCTGATCAGCGCCCACTGACCACAAGTGACCGCGTAAACGGGCAACTTCATTGTTTGACAAGTGATCCAAGCGTACCTGTGGATTCAAGATGATGACACGACATGGTAGAGCGCTTTTCAACACTCGAGACTTGAGGATGTAAATGATGCAAAAGACGTGCACGACAACAATATTGGCTTTCTAATGTGGTGCGACTGAAGCTGTCTGCCTGTCACTGGCAAGGGTGGGGCTGACAGAACGGAAGGGTCCAAACAAGCTCTTTGTACAGTCCTCTGCGTGCACAATAACAAGTCAAAACATGCAGTTCTCGATAGAAGATGACAGAACCAATCGACCACAGTTAATTTAATCTGAGCACAAAACTTCCTGCGCGACACCATGCAGCTTGTACCAAGCTAACAATCTGCTTTATCCTTCTGCAAACAATTGCTCGCCCACCCTCACGAGTATGTATATCTTCTTTTCAGATCATCGAATTTGTTATCTTCCTACATCGGTCGTAGCCTATGCACCATCCTCACAGCTTCAGGCCGAGCTCGGCCGGATTCCTGACCTCCACCAGAAGTTTTCCTCGATTCCTACCGTTGTACAGGTCAACCAGCGCTTGCTGCGCTGCTGCCAGGCCACCCTTCAAAATTGTCTCGGTTTTCTTCATCTTACCCTCCGCCAGCCACTGCGATAGTTCTTTTCGAATGGCGGGGATGTGCTCCTTGTGATCGAAGACGATGAAGCCCTGCATCTTTATTCTCATGGTGATGAGTTTGGAAATATTTTTCGGTCCGACAGGGGCGGATGTGTTGTATTGACTGATGCCGCCGCACATGACGAATCGCGAATGCTCCTTGGCACGAGCCAGGCACATGTCCAGAATCTCGCCGCCAACTATAATAACATTAGTCCGTGTTTCAATCAACAGTTCTTTGACCATTCTGACATACCATTGTCAAAGTATACGTCGATGTAGCTTTTCGTAGCAGCCTTGAATGTTTCCTTGAAATCAGCGGTCTTGTAGTTTAGAGCTGCGTCGAAGCCAAGATCATTGACTAGCCACTGGCACTTGGAATCTGATCCGCATATTCCCACGACTGTAGCACCCTTGATCTTAGCTATTTGGCCGGCAACACTTCCTGTTGCGCCAGCTGCACCCGATACAACCACCAAGTCACCCGGCTTGGGATCTCCGATTTGTGTCATTCCCCACCAGGCAGTTGCGCCGGTAAGACCAAGAATCGAGAGCATATCCTGGGGCGCTTGTAGATTCAATCCTGGGAACGCAGAAGTAGGCTCAAACTGCTCCTCGTTGAGCACAGCATATTGGGTCCAGCCGGACATGGCGCTGACGAAGTCGCCTGATGAAACAAGTTTGCTTTTGGTAGCCAACACGCGAGCAACAGACGCGCCACGCATGACGGCCCCAATCTTCACGGGTGGTATGTAGGACCTTGAGTCTAGCAAATATATCCATCAGCGCGTGGAAATGCGATATTGGCATCGTGACGGAGAGTCTGCGACATCTTCAGTGCGCACGCACCGTTAAGCCAACCCCGCATAGCGGGATCTAGTGACAGATACAGTACTTCCACCAGAATCTCGCCATCCTTCAAGTCAGCCGGCGAGGGGATCGGAGACTTTTTCTCATGGAAAGTCTGGCCCGGAATGATATTATCGGTCGGGCGCTCCGCCAATATTATGGAGGAATTTTCTTGCTTCATGATCAAGCACGAGAGAGGAAGCACGGGAATCGACGGAGCTGGGTCCCTTCGTATTGCGAATGAGGTAAACCAAGTAACAACAGCCTGCCGGAATAGGCGACGACGAAGAGCGCATTTAAAGCTCTTTGAATCAGTGGCAAGCCTTCGTTAAGATTGGTAATGGCTCAGCTATTGAAATGGCAGAATGACTGGGATTTCCAAGAAACGAGGCATAGGCATCGGCCACTTCGCCTGATCTGGCGCAGCTCAGATTGTGGACCTCGGCGGCTCCACCATTCGAAACTTCACCAATGACGTCACCCATATTCCCGGATATGTAGGACCAATCAGTCTCCATCTCCAATGAATTGGTGCATGTGCTGCTGAAAAGATCAGAAGCCATTCCCGGAGCACCAACACGTACATCCTCTCACTAGGTATGTTCGACAACGGATGTAATTTGCGATACGGGGTGAGGTTGTCGCTCAATCGTACATAATACAGTCTGCTTGGCGGCTGAGCCATTGACGAGCTCACTGGACTATGCTTATTTTGGCCACTTCACATCATACTCGGTCGGTTTTGTAAAGAGATCAAATGTCGACCTGAACGAAATCGTCCATTTCTTGTCGGCAATGGGCGTCAAACCACAACGAGGTCGTTCTGGCCGTACAGTGATGCGCCAATCTGTTTGACCAAATGTAAAGAGCAAATGAACTCGTGAGGGTTACTCTCTACATACGGAGTACCTGGGTATGTCACATTGTTGTTGTTGTTGAGTATTTTACGCCCCTGCGTCCCAGTTTTGGGCATAATAGGGCGTGCAGGGCTAATCCCGGGTTCTTCTAAATACAAGCCAGTTTTC
>SRPP01000441.1:0-20963 GCA_018360055.1 Claviceps monticola
CGGGGCGGGAGAAAAAAATTGAGTCCGCCGAAGAAAATATGGGGCAAAAATGGGGTAGGTGGTATGAATAAGAATATGGGGTGGTAGAAATAACAATACTCTAAATAAATGCTCGTTGATGGCACTTGGTTTGGTAGGGAAGCCCCGCGTTATGGCGTCAGAGACGTCGAGACACGAACAACGACAATGCTTGATGACTTACGTATTTAACACAGCACATGAAGGAGTCTTGAGCATATTCAGCAGGCTGACGTTTTCATTTGTGAGAACTTATTAAAATGCAGTGACGCGAAGCTGTGCCAGTGCGCGCCAAAGATGGGCAAAGCTGGCCCAATAGGCAGCCTGCGCTAACGTAAGACGGACCAATGGCAGCGACAGAAATCTGGAAGACTCCACACCATACCCTCATAATAACCACTGGTAACATGGAGCATAAAGAGGCAAACATGAAATGTGCGCCTCCGCTACGCATCGCCTGCCCGGATTTCTTCAGTTTTGCCTAACAAACCTGACTCCTTGCTGCTGCTTTGTGCTACATGTGGTCAATGTCTCGTCTTTTAATGTTTGACATTTCACTGCTGAGAAGACCACCACGTGGCACACGTGCCCTACACGCGGACGTTGTCCCAAAAGCTCAACCGCGATGCACCTGGTTGTTTCTCAATAAGATGGGTATAGTCTATAGATCATGCTAAACACGCTTACCAAAACAAGAGAACCCATCAGTTCATTCGAACCCCCCGAGCCTAAGAGAAAAAAAAAGCACATGGCCTCAGACTTCTCCAATACAGTGAAAACACCGATGATACCAGGACCTCGTGTATTGCGTCATGGCCATGGCCACAGGCTTGTCACCACATCTTCTGCCAATCTTTGCACATGCCGAAAAAGGTGCGACAGAATTTACCATACTCGACAATCACATTTGTGTGATGCCATGAGCCCATGGCAATGTGGGCAAGTCTCGCATCCGGATGATTCCACGACTTTTCTCCCATCCTGCTGCGGTTTCCACGGACTGGACTGCACGTTGTACATGTGAGCATGGGCCTACGTGACTCTGAGACTTTGAGGATACAACTCACCTGAATCCGGTAATGGGCAATATTAAGACATCCCCCGCCAGTTTTGTCTTTCCGTCATCGTTCAACCCCGTCACAGCATTCCACCTAAGGCCTTGGTGTTGTTCCAGCCATCTGCTGGTCGCTTCCGTAACTGCAGCCGGTCCAGTTCGCGTGAGCGGATCGTAGTGCAGCTGGGAGACATTCCCGCTTGTTGTGTTCAGTGCTGCATCCTTTGCTGCCGCTGCTTTCTGTGCAAGCTGTTCCATGAAGAATTGGAGAATCGGGTGCTTGGGAGCAGACGCCAATGCCCAGTTTGTCAACTGAATAGCATACGTATAACCGTACCGCCAGTGCGTATCTGTCTCAGGATCCGTATCGCATTCAATACCCCAGATTGCCCGAACCGGACGAGCCTCTTCAGATATCCTTTGCAGTCGATTGAATCGCACCTGGTTCATGCCATAGCTCTTGCCCGTCAAATTATCCGTCCACTCGGCAATATCAGACGGCTGGATCCAGGTGGATGGATGTCGAAGCAGCTTCGTATCAATGTCACCGTACTGTGCTCGGTTAGCCATCGGCAAAAATGGCATGCGACAGGCGTCTTGTCACGTACTATTCCACCAAACCATTTGCAGACGATTATGCGAAAGATGTCGACCTGCTCCACCGGCGAGAAGACCTGAGCGAAGTCCTTTGCGAAATCCTTTTCGTATTTGTTGACCAACGCTGGCACACCCTCATCATCCCAGAGGAAATACGCCATGGGGCTATGAGCAGGTGCCGGAGCCATGGAGTGGCTCAGCCACTGCTCAATGTAGGACACGATGTCTTCCTTGGTGCCGTTCAGGCGAGCGGTGTTCCATTTTTGGTGGACAAGCAACGGAATTCTGGATAAAGGAATGTTGCGCTCGGGGTGAGAACGTATGACACTGGAGGCCAATTCGACTGCTTCGAGAATGGTAGCGGGTGGGGTTTGGCCTTTTGGTAGCCATTGCGGAGGGATGAACCAGGCTGGTAGGGGCCATGCGTTAGATCAACGTCCATAGTCGCACAGCCAGCAGTCAGGAACGGGGCGGAGAGCTCACCGCCTCCTCGGCCTTTGAAGTTGTGTATATACTTGTACGCAAGAGGAAAACGTGTACGCAGGGTCTCTTCATCGACGAAGCGTTGAGGCGCGGGCCGATGATGGACCAGCAGAAACCATGCAACGACGGACAAGAAAACGGTGCATGTAAGCAGATGGCGGGGTCGGAAGCGCAGCGCTCGTCGGGATATCATTCTTCCTATTCGGGCGTGAAGTCTGGATGCACCGGAATTCCGAATGATTCATGCAAGGAGCGCTCTGCCTGATCTCATCGTGAAGAGCCTAGCTCGCTTCATGAAGACTGAAGCCACGGGTCCTGAGGAATCAAGGCGCGGGCAGAACATTTCCAAAACGCGCGGATCGATACAATGCCTGTTGCAACGGCACCTATTTTTTATGCAGAAACGCGCGCAGACCAATTGGAAGAGGAAAGAAGCGATGCTTCATTTGTCTTCCCCATAAAATCGGCGTCATTCCCCATCGGTACCTGCACAGATCAGGACATACCTACAGTGTACACAGGGAAGGTGCGTTTCATAAACGCTACCTCTGTTCACACCCGTGGCCAATGAAGGCCTTTCTAAACTTCTCTGCCGATTGGCTCCACTTCGGCGATCACACAAATCGCTGAGACGATTTAGTGACTTCCTTTTCGCTGTTAAATGAATGAGTCTCCCCACCTGTCGCCGTGAGAATCCAGGCACAATGAAAGCTGTCAGTTGACATCCGCTCAAAGAATACACAGAGGCTGTAGTCTCTCAGGTCATGAGGAGAAAGAAGCGTGCATAGCCCAAAGGACATGCACGAGCTGAGGCTTGAGCAGCACAACAACTGCCGGAGCATTGAGTCATTGACCGCCTTGATCAGACATGATGACTTGCAATCCAATCATTGCGCTCTTTACTCCTTAGATCAGGCAGCATCGTGACCTGTAAGATTCCACGTACAACCAGCTGGCGACAGCTGTTGTAATTTGTGCCCTATCACACAGGCGGCAGTGCAGGGCTGTCAGCTGAAGTTATTGAACCTTGGGTTGCGAAACTAAATTATCCAACTATGTACCCAATTCTTTCGGGCGTTGGGTCTTAGTAACTATACCGGGAGCGCCGACCTCGCATTATTTTTCACCGCTACAAACTACTGATGGACAGTCCTCAACTTTCAAGCAGAGTGAGACTGAGACATCGTGATGACCGCGGCGGTTCTTGTCTGAGAATAAACAAGGCCTGCGTTAGCTCAAAAAGTAGATATTCGCTGTTTAGCTTCCAGGCTAACTCCCTTAGCATATAATCTTTATTGTGAGAAACACAGCAACTCAAAACTTGGGTATGTATGTACAATACGTACAAAGGCGCTGTCTGCAAGACTAGAGTAGAGTGGGTTTGTCGACTCCGCCACACATCGCGGTTCGGGCCGGCGGCATCTCTTGGCGTAGGGCACGTTGTGGAGGCCCCGTTTGTCCGTCTGAAGTTTGGGAATCCTTCGACCCCACACTCAGACTCGTCGCAAAGGGGGACTACAACACCATGATAGGTAATTTGTGTTGTACAAATTACATATAGTACTAGGTACAAGAATTGACATCTTCGAGGAAGGGCCAAAAGAGTCTAGGTATACGTCGGAAGAAACGCCCAAAAGGGTCCAGCGAATAAAAGGACATATAAATTGTCCCATCATAAAACAACAGACAATGAGTGATGTAAACCGAACCATTTTCGCGGAGTGATGCCATGCCTCTTCTTCTGCCTTGTTACTCTTTGCTTTTTCATGTTTCCGAAGCGCCCGAACCGACTCTGTAGCCTCTAGCTGCAATATAACGCAATTCGACTCGTCACTCGCCTCCCTGGTATCATTCTCCATTCCATCTATTCGCATAGCGTCAGACCTGAGACGTACGAAACACTTCCTCGGCGATCCATCCTTATCGAGAGAGCATCCCTATCAACGTATCCGCCATTCCCGAGATAGGGCCTTCACTCAAGACACTCCCACCAGCTCTACCCTCCCCGCGTCTTATTCAGACCGTCGAGACGGCCAAAGCCCAGCGATACCATCCCGTACACCACGCACAGTCCCCCAAACCGCCCTGCACGTCGCTTTCACACTCTCCACAACCGCCCGCCCAATCCCCCGAGCCGCACCAACGAGTAGCCCCCCCGGCCCCGTCACGCACTTGGCCAGCGACCCAAAAATCCATGTCAAATCAGACGCCGCCTCCTTAATCGCCCACTCCAACGGAAACGATTTCCGAACCGGCGGCGGCTTCACCTCTAGCCTCGATCCAGGGAAATGCCCCGGGCCCCTCTTCTTGCCCTGCAAATCCTGCGTCGTGAGCTTATGATCCTCGTGACCCCGCACCTTGATACTCTCCTTTGTGAGCTTCGATCGCAATACTACACGCTCCTGCTCCTCCATGCCCTTCCACCACGACTGGACCACATCGAACATGTACTTTTGGATCTGCGTCTTTTTCTTGGGAAACGCGGGGTGGTGCAGAATCGTCAGGATTGTGCGGATTGTCTCCTCGGTGCTTAGATCGGGGTCGTCCCAGCACTTGACGACCTGCTGCGTGGTCCAGTTCGTCGTCACGGTAGCGACGAGACCGGCTGGCGGATTCAGGACATTGCTGAAGTGGTCCTTGGATAAGTCCGAATGGCTGGGATCAGAGGTCGTTGAGCCGTCCTCGTAGATGGCCGCAGAGTCGGACTGCGCTGCTTCTTCGTCGACGCGGACTTTGGCCGCGCGGAGGGCATTACGGAGTTCCTTGACGGACGACTCGATGATGAGGCCGAGAAATTCGAATACAAAGCGATTCGTGGTCGCGCCGAGTTGTGTCCCCGCTGAGTTTTCCTCAAGAGGGTCCGCGGTGTAGGATTCTTCCCTGAGCCACTTCTTCATCCGGTCGTGGATGAAGAGCACGGGCTCAACGGCCTGCCAGAGGATATTGGCATCCACGGCGCCATCCACGCTTTCCACCCCATCCGTCATGTCGGGTTCCGGTGTTGAAGAGGCACTATCCTTGGCTTTTTGGAAAATCATCTGCACCACCTCGAGCTGCTCAAGCAAGGCCGAGTTCTCCGTCGAAAAAGCCTGCACGGCCGCGAGGGCCGCTTTGATAGCCTGAAAGAGCTGATCGAATGCCACGGTCCCGTAGCCGAGCTTGCTTTCCAGATCGCCCAGCGTGCCCTTGGACTGCAAGATGGCCATGTCATCCGCCTCTCCTAACAGACTGTGGAAGATGTCCAGCATGCAAAAAGTGCCCGTGACGAGCGGTGCGGCTTGTCTTCTTCTCCGAACGCGCGACGGCAGTCTCACTCTACACTTATCACCCACGTACGGAAAGATTTCCTTTTCACCCACCTCAGCAAACACAGCTCGATGTAGTTGCTATGCGCCGCAAAATCCTCCAACGTATGCAGCGCAGCACCCAAGTGAATAAACGACTCCTTTTGCGCGCTGTGATCTCCCCGCCTGCCCCTCCTACCTAGCTCAATACACAGCTCCAGCTGCTGCCGTATATAATCGGCCGACGTGTCCCAGCCATGCGACGAATTCGCAATGTAGTTCTTCATGCCGGACTTGGGATCAAACTCCAGCTCTCTCGGATCCACCGGGCCTCGTAGCCTCTTGTCCACATCCTTGGCGTTCCCGTGGTACCCGCGCGGATTGTCAATGTGTTCCACGTGGGTATAGCATCCCAGTCTCTCTCGCGTAACCTCAAATTCATCCGTCGCGAAGCCAAACTCCAGCATGGCCAGGACGGAGACTATGGCTCGGAGGACCGGCTCTGGCACATTTTCCAGACATGTCGTGTCGACGACCTGGGAGAAGTCACGGAGCCAGTTGCCAAAATAGATCTGCCGTCGTTGGAGCCTGGTGAAGCTCTGTTGGGTGATGAAGCTGATGGGCAGGAATCGTAGCACCTCAGCGATATCGCCGTGCCTCCAGACGAATTCTTTGAACTCGCTGTCGGCGGGTACTGCGCCTGCACCAAACGCCGAGACGGTGCTGGCGAATGCTAGGACGAGGAGCAGTAGGCACAAGAGATGCGCCGAACCCGCCATGGCTGGTTTCGGGTTTGGGTTTGGGGGGCGTGACACGACTCACGAGTTTGGCTGGATTGGGGATCGAAGGGATGAGGTTAAGGCGCAGAGTTCACGTCATGCATGATAAGCCTGTGCTTATCCACTCCACTCGCTTGTTCAGCTATCAATTCTGGGGCCATAGTCTAACTAGTGACTGGGGTCCGCCTTGCAGCGCTTCGCCACAGCGCCCCCTGCGTCCGCGTCTCCAACGATTCACTTGCTCAACTACACAAACTTGGAAGGCGTCAATTGCTACGGCCTCAGGTCGAGCAACAACAAATAACAAATTAACCATGTATTGACGCCGTCCACACGATATGGTTTATTCCAGAAAGGATTCCTATAAATGCAGCTCGCGTCCCTCAGCTTCCTCCCAACGCGACCAGTGGCAAGCCGCTTCACGTCCTTCTAGATCGTCCTGTGGAGAATCCGTCGCCATTTCGGGTAGGAAGCGATCTTGGCTCGATAGGCATTGATTTCCTCCCAGTCTACTTCCCTACGTCCGGTATCGACGTCAATATCGCGTGTCCGGATCCATCCCTCTCGCTTCCACAGATAGCCAATCGCCCAGAAGAACAGAACGACTGGCGCTGCCAGATATTGCGTGAAAAAGCTCTCGGCCGTGGCCATTCCATCCTCGCCCGGAGGCGCCACAACGGCAGCATAGAACTGGAGAGCCGTTAGCAACCAAAATGCATTGTTACAAACTACCTGTACATCTAAGAAGAAGGGAAGTGAAGGGAAGTCTCACCTGTGCAATTAGAATAATGATATTGAGAATGAGCCCAATCCAGGACCCAACAACACCACCAGCAGCTCGGAAAGGAAGTTCATCAAGCGTGTGTCCGCGCAAGGCCCACGCCTTACGGAATCTAATGTGCGCTAGGCAAACCGAGCCCCAGGTAAAGAGCGCAGAAAGACCAGAGATTGATTGTAGCCATTTGAAGACGGTAGGGCCGTCCGAGCTAAGACTGACGTAGGCGACAAGGCCGAAAAGGAGGTGGACAACGACAGAGGGCAAAGGACGGCCCGACTTGTCAATATAAGTAAATATCTCGGGAGCATAGCCTTGCTGAGCAAGAGCTGTCAGAGTTCGGGACCCGCCATACACGCCGGATACACCAATCGACAGGACCGAAACGAGAATCGTCAGATTCATGTAGCTGTCAAACCCGCGGAGGCCAGCGTACTTGCCAACAAGTACAAAGGGCGATGCCTTGGGGTCGTTGTACGATCCTGCAGTCAGCAAACTTGAATCCCGGTCATCGATCAACAGGCCGACGAAGAAGAGACCAAGGATATAGAATAGCGTGATTCGCCAAAACACCTGCTTAATGGCGGATGGCATGGCCTTTGCCGGGTTCTTGGACTCGGCTGCGGCGAGGCCCACAAGCTCCGTGCCGGAAAAGGAGAAAGCAGCCGTCACGAAGACGGAGCACCAGCCCTTGAATCCGTTCTTGAAGGCCCCTGGATCGTACCAATATCGTGCACCCCAGTATGAGCCATAGCGCCCGTCTTTCGGTCCACCGCCACAAACCAAAATCAGAGCGATGAACATGAAAATGACAATGGAGATGAGCTTGAATATCGAGGCCCAGAATTCTTCTTCGGCATAGCCGAGGGCTCCGAAGACATTAATGATAATCATGATGGCGAGGAAAACGCTGATCCAGACGGCCACCGAGATGTCGGGATTCCAATACTGGATTGTAATTCCACACACGGTAAGTTCGAGAGGGAGCACGGAAGCCCACTGAAAGACATAATTCCAGCCCATGGCAAATCCCCAGGATGGGGACACGAATCGAGCCGAGTAGGTGTAGAAGCCGCCGGACACGGGGAACAGAATAGCGAGTTCGCCAAGAGCATGAACTAGGCGCAATGATTAGTGGCAGATGAGGACGAGACACACCAGAAATTGCGAAGGGAATGCACCCTGGGAGTAACGCAAAGTATTGACCCAAAAGACTTGGGGAAAAGTTCGAAGGGAAGATAAGGCTAAGTTATAGAGTCATCGTAGAATAAAACTCACCAACATTGAACATCATGACTCCAATAATCAAGAAATCCAGAAACAACGAGCCAGGACCCTATGAGGCAACGAATCAGTCTTCCAAATCGTCTCATCACGTCGGAGTAACGATTCAACGAAACTGAAACACCCCAGAACGTCAGACAATAATATGCTTACACCATTAGCCAGCGCACTGCCAGATCCCACGAAGAACCCCGCGCCAATGGAACCGCCAATGGCAATCATGCTCAAATGCCGACTCTTCATGGGACGTTCCAATTCAACAATGCCCACCCCATAATGCGCCTTCTTAAACGACTCGAGTGTTAAGCCATTCCGAGTCCAGAAATGGGGATGTCTTTCGCACGAAGCAACGTCCTTGGTCATGACCTGGCTGGCGCCCTCCATCGGAGTAGCATGAGTGTATCCCCTTTCCGCATCGGCCAGAGGCACGCCGTCTGACTTTTTTTCTGACATTGTGACTTGATGCATGTCGTCAGGCGGATATCCAACACCACGTTTTGACATTGCGAAAAAGCGTGTGTGCTTTGGTGGAAGGCGAGGTGTTGTGACAGTTGCTGAAGAGGAAAGTCAAGTCAAGTCAGAATTCACCTTCGTGTCAGCGACAAGAAGCAGCAGTCCCGTCGTTATTAAAACAAATCAATTCAGTGGTTGGCTCGTGAGTCGTCACACAACGCGGGGTGTGTGTGTTATTTTGGGGAGAGAGACCGGGGGGATGGTCTGATTCGGGTCCCGACATCTATGAGCCCGATATCACACTCCCTGCCAACCTGGGTTCATGGCTTGGCTTTTTTTTTTGCATCAAGCGCCCTTCCTGCTTGTCAGATTGGTTGGGGATGACAACCATTCGAACAAGAACCCCTGCAGAATGCTTCGAGCCAGACCGGCCGAATCCAGGACTAACAGCCATCATGGGGGCCCGGGGGGGGGGGGGGGGGGGGGGGGGGCGGCGATGTGCCACCTTCCCTTTCCCTTGTTTTCTGGCTTCATTACATACCTCCTCCAACGTTGCCATCACCTGATCAGCGGAATGATTCGATATGCCAATCAAAGGGCTCTTTATCATTCATAAGGTTTTCCCCTCCAATCTGCTTGCACTCGCGTGGCGTCGCGTGGCGTCGCGTTCGATCGCTCTGACTACAAACACATTCCTCGTGCATGTTCTGCAGTGCAGTCTGTGAAGCCTCAGTGATGAAGGGCATACATAGTACGAAGAAAGCAATGACTGAGGGCCATGACGGCTAGGTATTACGGTACGGAGTGGTATAAAGTCAGGCAAAGCCGAAAAGGCTAACGCTTCCCCGCGTGACGACTCGGATAGCTGAGGCGTTGTCAACGGCGAACGGGCCTTTAGCAGACCAATGTACTCCGTATGTACCAAGTGGGTCCGGATGCAATTGTGTGGGAGTTCTGTCAGCTTTGAATAGAAGCGATAGCAAGGCAGTCCCATACCGAGGATGTGTTTAGGGAAATGATCGGCGAGCTGAGCATGAGACTGGCCGCAAGTACGGATACTCCGTAAGTATTCGAGCAAATGGCTGCCTGCTCGAGAGGCTGTTGACAATTTGGCACGGCTCGCCATGAGACTTGAGCAACAACAGTAAGCTGGGGTTCGTCGAAGAATACATACCACCATCCGAGGCAATAAGCATCGCCTCTTCGCGCCTTCAACGTCTACCTAATCACTAGGCTTCAGAAACCGCAATTGTTTGGCATGGCACCCGTCGCAATGCGCGGTTTTTTGGCACGCTCGTATCTAGGTTCTACTTTCCACGAGCTCAGATAGTCCGGCCAAGTGCGTAATGAGACGCGTCAACAGGTCAGACATTCTAGAACAATGAGCCGCCGCCTTGCAAAATCCAAAGGGAGAGTCCATTCATCTCCCAGTCGCCCGATCATATCCGAACCTGCCAAGCCAAATTGTCCAATTGCGCAGGCCTGATAATTGATTGGACGTCTCGGTGGGAAGAGGTTATCCGTGGAGTCAGTAGAGTGAGGGAGCAAACTTTCCGCATGCATGCCTTTACGGCGACTGATTCTCCCTGACTCACAATTGTTGTATGTCCGATTGGTGGCTTGGCGCTAAATCCGGTTATCAACCGATGCCAACTCTTATCAAGAGCATCAGGTTCAGCAATGTTAATATTCGTCCAGAAATGACTGGATTGACCAGCCCATTAACACCCCTCCAGCGACTGCGGTCAAGCGGGCGAGCAGCGCACCCTTCGACAAATGACTGAGCAGACTACGGGACCCCGAGGGGTCTGTGAGGAATCGGATATCCCTACTCCGTACCGACCCGACCAAAAGGTCAGAACACTAAGCTGGTAGGAACTCAAGGAACTCAAGGAACTCAGCTTAGTGCGGGATATATAGGTACATATGTACATGCAAACAACGGACAGAGCAATTACGGGTAACCGTCACAGGGTCCAAGGACGGATGAATGGTGGCGTATGTAGCTATAGGTTTTCCTCCATGCACTAGGGTTTTTCCTGTGCGGCTTATGTAACAGATGTACGGAGTACTACGTAGTCTACATAGTTATTAGGCTCACCCCTATCTAGAGTAATTACAAAAAAACAAAAAAAAATCGTCCAGAACAAGATAAGAAATGCGATGGGCGACCCAACATATGGCAACTCGCAAGACATGCATCGTCATAGACCTAGTTCTGGCTCAAATTGGGCATGTTGGATCCATCGAAAGACCAGCCATCGGCGCAACTAAAAGCGGCTTCGCCTTCGCAACTTGATATGATACCTACCTTACCTACCTACCCAAAGTAGATAAGGAGGAGACAATCACGGGTCCTATCTGCCGCGGGTGGCGGCGATAGGCAACAGCTAAACGGCGTCAAACACCGCGCGCGGATCAGATACGCGTGATGCTTCAATTTGGTCCGCATGCAACTGCGGCCGAAAACCCCATGTCAAACTCGATGTTCTGTTATCGGTTCTAATATTTTCATGAACGAGTCGTTGCATGCATCCACTGAGAAGCCGACATAGGTAAGCCGTGCCGGCTTCAATCGCTTTGCAGATCATAACTGAACTCGTGGTGATGCTAGCTTGCAGATCACAGACTGCACCGCAACCGCGATAAGCCTCCCTCTTTGCCTCTGCCACGTCAACTTTCCGCCGGGATAAAGTTCTGAAAATCATGGGAAAAGAAGAATTTGGACTTGGAAATGCCAAGCGACGCATTCGTCCTACTGGACCAGACCGTCTTCATTTGTCAATTCAACTTTGCAACTTTCTGCACCCACAAGACGAGCTGGGTAAAGTCTCTACTTCTTATTGATGTCACCCATTGATAGACAGCTACCTATCTGGTCACACAGTATACGGCTACAGTGTATGTAGACTACATGGGGACAACGTGGCGAGAAGCTGCTATTGCACAAAAGCGATGCAGCTAATCAGTGGCCATATTTTTGCGCTTCAGGACCCCAGTGGGCGACTACACCAAGGCCCACGTCCATCGGAATCATATTCTTCAACAGCAGATGCGTGAGAAGTCATCGCACTGAATTAGCCGAATTCTTTCTCATCGTCGCAGAACTCTCATGAGATATGTCGCGTCAACCAGTCTTCGTGTCAATAGTGTAAACCTGCTCATCATTAGCAGGATCCCCATACCACAGAGACTTGATATCCTCACCATGTCCTTCCACGCGACTCCCCCGTGGTTCGACGCACTCGCGCCAAGAAGCTGGAACCCCAGCTCCTGATAGTACGAAACAAGATTCTCATATGTCAGGATAGATATTCTCTCGACAGCTTGCATCTCTCGCATCTTCTCAATGTATCTGCTCATCAAGTATTTCCCAAGACCGAGCTTCTGATGCGAAGGGCACACAGCCAGCGAGTGCAGTGCCACAGTGCCCCCATTCGGCTGGTGTCCGACCTTGGCGCCATCTTGGGGGTTGTTCCTCCAATTCGCTGGAAGTTGCATGTCCTGATCTGTTACAACGGCGGAAAGAGATCTAGTGGACAACACGTGAGCTATCAGCCTCGCGTTTTGATGCGATGCATTTGTCGAAGCCGTAGCCGATTGAGGCACGTCCGCTGCATCAGACGGAGCTGTCGAAGTGCTGTCTAGGAACAGCCCGTAACAGAGCTCAGAACAGGTTACCAGTCTGTACTCTATCTGTTCTACGTATCGCGGTCAATCACCTCGATCCACGGTTTCAGCAGTTGAGCTCACCAGACCTTTTCACGGGAGGCGGCCTCGGCTGGTGGAAAGGCGGCAGATTCCACAGCCAGGCAGGACTCAAGATCCGCGATGGAGAGATGGCGAATGTGTACTGACATAGCCATGAGGTGAGTTCAGCAGCTGTTGCAGGTTGGACGAGAAATGCGTTTCCCGCGTAAGGAAGCCGAGGCTGCGCCGCATCATCCCGCACTGCGGAGCCTTTCTAGAAATGCCATTGGTTGCCCCACACAAAGGCTTGCTTGAAGTTCTTCCGGTCTCCTCTATGCACAGGAGGAGAAGAGGAAGAGATGCGCAACCGAATAAATGCGGATGAGCGATTCCGACAGCAACCATTCCGGGATTCCATGCGCTTTCACTTGTTCGTTTTCGTGCCTTGCCAGTGATGCTGACTCGCAATTCTTCGCAGAGTCCTCCCTGATGACCAGCTGCTGGGTCATTATAAGTCAGCATTAGGCCTCGGTTGTTAGTCTCGATGGATCTACGCGTCTCTCAAACATAAGCAAGCCATCGTCGTCGGTGCTTCACGAAGTGCTTTGCTGCACTCATCTCCGGTACCCTGCCACTTATCAGATGACAGCGAGTTTTACTGCATCGCAAGGGTGTCACCCTGCTGCGCATATGCAGACGAGACCAAAATCGGCTCTGCCAATACCTCACGGGATCAATAAATCATCATCAATTCAATTAACAGAGCTTCTCCAAGAGTCCAAATGGCCATAAGCCTCACTGCGAGCCCGAGCTCCTCGAATCTACGACACAGAGTAAGTTTTTTGTATGTAATGAGTCAAGACTCAAGGCCCAAGGGGATTCACAGTTCAGTGTTTACTGAGCCATTTCGGGCTAAAGCTGCCTGTAACTTGCCAATTGGAGATTCTTATAGGCTATAGCAACCCCCAATGAGCAATGTGAATTTTTCAGGCTAGCGGTATAAACATATAGACTTGATCCTTCCTTGTTGTCCCTATTCCTTGTCTTGACACTCACAATATCTTTCAATCTGCCTCCTAAGTATAGACTGCCAGCTAGTATATGAGCGAGTACTGGTGTGCTAAGAGGCAGATTGAACAATGAAAGATGTTGATGAGTGTCAAAACAAGGACGAAGGGACAACTTTGAACTGTCAACAAGGAAGAAGCAAGTCCAATAAGATGCATTGTTGCCGTGCCGACAGCGGGCACAAATTACAATCGGTGGCCAGCCTGTCCTTGACCGTCAGGCGCCAACTCGCCAACTGCTGTATGTAAGACGGCCACCATCTTCAAGGCGCCCATCAACAACGAAGAAGACTTCGCTGATCTTCATGACGAAAAGGAAGGGACCTTTGACGAAGAGCCTCCCCGAAAGAAGAAACCTCTGTCGATTGCATTGACAAATTTCCCCCTTCTGCAGGCCTTTGAGTTTGAGCCTTGCGAAGAAAAGGGCTACATCAGGTAGTTCTTTGGATCTCTTAAACTCTTTCCCAGCTGTCATGGAACCTTGGAGATACTCATCGATGCAAATAGACCGGATGTGTATTGTGTAATCATACAGGGTTGCAAGCCCTTAGCCGAAGGAATGCCGTATCATTTTATCAATGCCAAGTGGCTCTTTCCCATATTCATTCACGGTTTGTTAATTGTTTCAACATGGGCGCTGAGTCGCTGACTGCCAGACGGCCGTCTGGCACCTAGCGCGATGAATCACTGAATAAAATGTGTAGAATAAAACCCAGGACCTAGGTCTCCTTTCAAAAGTGAACAGTACTGGATCTTTCATGTTCTGACACAATTGAAGTCTAGTACTTCCCGTTGCTTGTTGACAAGAATCTCAGGATAACTTTTACCATCAGCATGTCGACCGACACTCCGCCTATTCGATACATCTTCCACATAGAGAAAATCCCTCGCGATGATTCTAATTACTAGGAAGATTGAACTCACAAGCCAACCTCATACTCTCAAGCAACAAGGGTTCTTCGGCTTCTATTGGCTCTCGAGTCTTAGGATCTCTGCAATCAGAGATTCAGAGTCCAGACAGGTGAGAGAGGTTGGCTTGTGCTGCAGCGAGCCAGAACGGCTTTCGTCCTGTAGTCATCTTTATACGGTGTAACGGTATGCTATCATGCCATAGTAATGCCCTGGAACAACTCCTCGTCCGAGGTTTATAACACGGACCACAATTACTAACAGATAATATTGTGATAGGAGGCTAGGAGAAGGATACACAAGATAACGATGTTTAGAGGCAGGGTCGCATCGGATCCCAAGGGCTGGCATGTGAGGGTTAGCTTCAAGACGCAGGAGGCTAGCTTTGTCGACGATCGTATCTCCGAGCCTCGAGGTTCCATGACAGCTGCAGAAGAGATGAGTTCAAGCCGCCTGCATCCAATGACCAATGTTTGTTTCACCGTAAACAAATTCCTAGCGATGAAGGCGTGAGGCCTAAGCTCATGTGGTTGAGTTTAGTTCTATTAGAGTCAGCCAGAACAGCTGCACGGGCCACGGCATTTGTACCAGAAATATAATCATCTTTATAAGGTAGTTATGCTACCATGCCATAATCATGGGCCCATAGCCGGGAACAGCTCTCCGTCCGAGGTTTGTATTACGGACCACAAGTGACAATTACTAACAGATATCTGATATCATGGTAGGAGCAGGTTGCACGACACAACGATGTTCGGAGCCCGGAGGCAGGGTCGTGCCAGATCCCAAGAGTCGTCATGTAAGACGCACGTCGCAGGAGCATTTAAAAACGCCGGACGCACGTCACATGCCCCCGTCCACGCCTATGTTGGTCCCCTGGGGGAACTCAGAGAGGCTACTTTACTTGAAGTCTTGTCTTGCCTTTCTTGCCGGTCGACTTGAGCTTTCTGTCGCTTCCCTTGGGTTTGTTGATGTTGCCCCTGTAGGCTGTTGCCAGGGGCCCTAGCACTGACCGTGTCCCAACAGAATTCGTCTTGCAACATATGCAAATCGACAGTTCGACCGTTGGAATAAGGTCCCTTCGGACTTCCTCTTCGTCATGAAGATCAGCGGAGTCTTCTTCATCGTTATTGCGCATGTACCATTGTACACAATACATTGTACTGAGCCACCAGATGTCGTAAGTTGGTCGCGATGATGATCATGCAGCATGCTTCTTCTCTGAATCCCAATATTCTGCCAACATAGCAGAATATTGCGCATTTCTTGGCGTGTACACTGTACGGGATCTGGCTGTTCCCTACATTAGTACATCTGGATCGTCTAGTATTCGCAATCTTCACGGAATGTCCGCCGAAGCAACTCAAAGGTCTTATCTTGTTCCCCTAGTCTGGTATAAGAAACCGTACAAAGGTATGCCGGTTTGTAGCTCAATACGATCTTGCAGGCTCTTGAGCATACCTTCACTCTGTGCAGACCCCTCACACCCCTGAAATAAGCCATAAGGCATGGCCTACCCACTTGTGACTTCGATTGTCTTGCCCTGGCCGATACGCCAACGTACTGTAGCGACCTTGTTGAGATGGGCTTGTACGAAGACGATGAAAATGAACACGAAGGAAAGGGTATTTCATGTAGCAAAACAAATGAGCCTGAAGCTCTTAGCTAGCTGCAAGATTTTCTTGAACCTGCCCTCTTCCGCTATTTTCATCCATTCAGTACTACATACTTTGATATCCATTCGTGTCGTTCTATCTACGTGACTTCCCATCTCTTTCAGTTCCTATTTTACAAGTTCTACACTATTTCTCCTCTGTGTCTCTGTGGTGCCCTATTTTCGTCTTGTCAAAATTCCTCTGTCACGTAGAGAGACACCGACATCTACTGCTCCTTCTCAGGCACAACCACCCCCCACTCGTGCTGCTCCCGTCCATACATGATGTCACCGATCCATTGCTTGACTTTGGTGGTAATTTCGCCGCCCTGGCCATCTGGACCGATGGGGATGTTGATTTCCTTTCCGCGGTGATGAATCTGTGAGACGGGGCAGATGAAGTACTAGAGGAGTAAGTTAGCATAGTGTACGGTTCGGTTTCTCATGAGGTAACGAGGTTCATGACACCTCAGCAGAATGCATGGGCATGTCAACAGATTTTTCCCAGCATAATTTCTCTTTGGGCACCGGAAAAAAGAACCTACAGCAGTACCCGCGGCAAAAGACTCAAGGAGACGCCCCTCCGCATCCGCCTCCAACAGGTCATCAATAGTATACTTGCGCTCCGTAACATGCACCCCACTCCCCAGCCTCTCACGCATGACATCCAGACAACTCCGGCGCGTGACACCATCAAGAATCAACTTGTCGTCCAGCGGCGCAGTAACAATCTCTATCTCGCGATCCCCAGGCCGCTGCCACACGACGAAAAAGTTGGAAGCACCTGCCTCAGTACACTCGCCCTGCTGGCCGTACAGCCACAGAATCTGATGGAAGCCCCTCCGACGAGCATCCTGTGTAGCCATAAGAGAAGGCCCATAATTGGCACCGACTTTTGCGTAGCCAAAACCCCCGACCCAGGCACGAACCATGTCATCAGGGGAGGTATGCAGACGCATTCCGCCGAGGGGAGAATCCATACGCGGCATAAATGTCAGGATGATGTACAGGAGAGCCTCGCGAGGAGCCTGGACACCGAGCTGCGATTGTGTGCCTATGAGAGTTGGACGGATATAGAGAAAGCTTCCTGGGCGGTCGCGCGGTAGCCAGCGAGGCCCATCGACAGCCAGAAGAGCCAGCATCAGCTTTTCTAACTCGGGGGCATCAAAAAGGGGGAGGGAGATGCGCGCGGCGGACATGCGCATGCGGGTGCAGTTGCGGTCCGGACGGAAGATGCGCAGACGGCCGTCGTGGCCGCGGAATGCTTTGAGGCCTTCGAAGCACTCGGTTGCGTAGTGTAGGCATGAGGCTGTGGGCATGAGCGAGAGAGGACCGTAGGGCTTCAGCTCGGGGGATGCCCAGCCGGAGGATGCGCGCCATGTGGCCGTTACCATGTGGTCTGTGGCCACTGTCTCGTCGCCGGAGGTCGCTGTGATTTCATCGGGCACGGGGCGTGGTGTCGTGGTGAGGTTGTAGCTGAGCTGGGAGGCCGCGAGGGGGGCTGCTGTGGTGGTTGCGACTTCTTTGCGCTGGATGGCTGCGGCAGTCAGGTCGACGTCTTGCTGGGGGGTGGCTGAGGGAGCCATTGTGTGAGCGTGGGAGAGTGTGGGCGGTAGTGGATGTGGTGATGGTGATGGTGATGGTGATGGTGATGGTGGTGGTGGTGGTGATGGTGGTGGTGATGGTGGTGGTGATGGTGATGGTGGTGGTGATGGTGGTGGTGATGGTGGTGTTGTTGGAATATGGATGTAGTCAGATCCGACTCAGAGTAGGTAGTCAGCGTTTTTGATGTACATAGGGAGTTGATGGTTGTCAATGTTGCTGGCTCCGTTCGTTCTGTGTATTTTATTTAGTATTGACTCTCTCAGGGCTGCAGTGTCGTTGTCCGTCAGTACCGTCAATGTCGTTCTTGAAAACCTGCGCATAGAATACGTGCCAAAGAGACCAGCACCAACCAAAGACAGCAGCATTGACCGTATTAGTACGCCAGCCACGACAAGTTTTCGACTCCTATTGCTCTCTCTCATACATATCAACACCAACACCAACACCAACACCAACACACCTTCTCCACCCCAACTATGTACCAGGTACATACGGTACATACCAGGTAAGCTAATGCCCCAGCTCCATCGCCTAACTAAGCGCAGCAATGTCAGCATCTCGGATATCCATGGGGCGCAAAGTCCGGTTATCCAAGGCGTTGGCTGCTCGCGACCCCCTGCCGTGGCGGCCTTCTTTATCTCAGAGCTCCGCGCTGTCATTCATTCCACTTCTCAACACTTGATGTTGAAGTGTTGGTGCACGGTGAGACACGATTGACCATCTATGTATGGATTGTCCTCTTCTAAGGACTGACCCAACGATATCCGTGTCCATTCCGTACCTAGGTGTAGTCGATGTCTTCGAAGCATCAATACATCCTCATCCTCTAGACTAGGCTCTGGTTCCTCGGCACCGTTCCGCCCAACGCATCCCAATCCCAAGCCAAGTCCCCCCCGGAGTGCGGAAAGACGCCGGTCCCCCGGAATCCCCAACGGCCGAAGTCGCACGCGACACAACCCAGGATTCAGGAACCGGAATCTGCTCGATTGGCTTTGGCTTGCATAGGTAGGTAGGGTTCCACGTGCAGTCTGCAGATGACTCCCGTCGTCGATCTCAGGAGTCTGCACCGAGGAGCCGCCGCATTCGTATTGATGCGCCCGCCCGTAGTCAAAGGCAGGCAAATCTCCGCTATCGCCGTCCGGTCGCCGTGAATAGTCGCCGTGGATAGCCGCCGTGGACCCTATTACTAATAAGCGCTTGGCGAGTCGCGAGTCGCGACAAACTTGATGAACTTTTCGCGTCACGACTCACGACTCACGACTCACGAATTTAGTACATATGTATGTACAGCTTGCCTGGCTTAAAAAAAAAAAAAAAGAGTCAAGGTCCCTGAACTTTAAATAAACAAAAACCTCACTGCCGTTTTACGATAAGCTTTCAGCGTGATCAATCTGCTAACATCCAGTGACCAACTTGTTATGTACAACACCTGTCACCAATATGTAGCACCTGCGGACCAAACCTTCCCTTCCAAATCTTTCGCTTGCAGATTTTCTCCCTGTCCATTCTGACGCTTGCTCTTCCTACTTATTCTCGGCTTTGTCTGGGCTCTTTCGGTCTTTCGCTTCTTCATTCTGTGCTCTTCCACCTCAACCTACTCTTTCGTCTTGTCAGGATTTCTTCTGGGCCTCTTCTGGGCCTCTTCTGGGCCTCTTCTGGGCCTCTTCTGGGCCTCTTCTGGGCCTCTTCTGGGCCTCGACTTCTTCCTTGCGTTTAGCTTTTTTCTTCAAGACCTCCTGCGCTCATTTTCGCTCCTCGTCCATTCACCGCAAGGTCCGATAGTTATGTTGGCATCTCCCGTCAAGTTTCTCGGGAATGGACGACCGCACCACGCTATGGTCTTGTCGCCCGAAGCAGTAACCGAACCGAGGGTGGACTTGCCTCAGATATCCAATATTTTATGCAGGCCTCTTGAGGAAATTGGGCTGTTGCTTGATAAACAATCTAATGCACCTTGTTGCTGACGATATGGAGCACGTTACTGAAGCGCATCTGGATGCCTTTCCAGATATCATCTGTAATGCATTGGAAGACTGCTTGAAGCTCCGCCAGTCAGGGTGTGTGTCGTCCTATGACATCCTGCATCATTTAACTATGATCTTCTATGTCATCTCGTGTGCCACCATCAACCTTGTGCCTACCAATTTGGTATCGTAAACCTATCCGAGGATTAGCTCGTCGACGGAAGTTGGAGCCCTGGACTACCTCTGAAGTCACATACAGACGTCTGCTGACACGTTTGGAAAATATCACCAAGTCTCTGACCACTACCCGTGAAACACAAACCAACTGGATTCTACTGCTTGAAGGCCTATACACGTCGCTCAGCGAGTGAACTTGAAGTCTATCCAGGCTCTGCAATCCCGGACCAACGATTCCTGTCGCGATCGCACTTGCATTCGGTCCCATCGCCTTCCGTCATGAGCGGTGCTGTCAATTTAGCGCAAATCAGCCTCTGTGATTGGCTAATTAAGAAGTCTTGGTGCGTCGGAACTCCTACAACCAGCGCAGAGTTGTCGGAAGCGAGCGAAAGACTCTCTTGCGGTCGGTCTGAAGTGGACGACCCGTCCCCTTCTGGCTAACCTTTGAGTACGGGCCAACAAGTACATGAGGAACAAGGCTCGCTCAAGCGGGTGGCGAGGTTTCCCCAGCTAATCTCGCAAGTCTACGATGCTACAAGAAATAGGCAGTACAGGCGTAATTGAGAAAATGCTCATACCTTCGCTTTCGAAGATGGCTGGGAACGACACAGGTCAAGCACTTGCATGGACGAATGACGACGGCAACACCTGATTCTGCTTCACTCTGTTTGAGAAAAGCTCAACACATCGATACAATAGACGAGGCGCAAGAGCAGATGTACCTTTCGGACCTCTGTGACGGTTCCCGATGTCTTCATCGAAACTTTTTTCATCGTCAAGCCCCGCCCCCCAGACTACTCGCCCCTTTCGACCAACGCATACGTGTCGACTCATGCATGCCGACTTGTAATGTCGACCCTCCAGAGAAGAATTGACCATCTTGTCAACGGATCAATTCTTTTACAGAGCAACGCAAAGCAATGTGATAACGTCTCGGTAACATCTTCCAGGCATTCAGTTAGTCAAATCGAGCCTCTGAAGAGAGAGAGTGAGAACTACCTTCGATCCTCTCCCTGATCAACCCGACTTGGACATCATGGGAGTACTTCTACGTGTCTGTCACGCCACGCGCCAAAAAAAGTCTTTCCACTCACATGGCCCTGAAAACTTCCACGCGATCGATGCCTACTCCTAGGAAAGCCACGATCCAAACTCTAAGACTCGTAGGGC